>PVKU01003423.1:0-112079 GCA_004027475.1 Anoura caudifer | reverse complement strand
AAAGGAATGAGATCCGTTGCACATGTAATCTAATAAATAAAATATACAGGGTGGGGCAAAAGTAGGTTTATAGTTGTTCATAGGGAAGATAATACAATGGTTAATAAATATTTAATAATACATGAACAAACTCTGTTTCATGTACTCACAACTGTAAACCTACTTTTGCCCCACCCTGTATATTTCCATCAAGGTTTTTTGCTTCCTCTTAGCAAGAGAGTTTAAAGAGAGATTTGGTTGAATAATTTCAAAACTGAGCTTTAATCTGTCTAACCAGTATTTCAGAACTGGGGAGAGTTAAGTTGTCCTCTACAGAATCTGTCATCTCCAATTCTCTGAGGCAGAGAGATTTACATAAACTGTCACCCTGTCCCACACTCCTTCCAAATTTCACTTGGCTGCCAAGTATAGCCCCTGGAGCGGCCCTCCCCGAGGCCCCAGTCTGTTCTTTTCACTCTGGGGCAGTCTGTATTCAACCTCTCCTTTTATACAAAGGCTGGCATCTTCACACTACTCAGTATTTTCTAATCAGGCTCCCTCCCACAACGGACCAGAGGGAAGGGGCAAGGTGAAGGTCACGGCCCAGGGCCTGCCTGCCGTCTCTGTTCTCATTCCTTGTCCAGGCAGTGGCTGCCCTGGAGAATCAGTGCACAGATGCCTGGCAGCCTCCTGAAGCAATCTATTCTTGAGACTGATGAATCTTTTCTAGTCAGCACTGTCATGCTGTAATGAGTAGACTCAGAGCCTTAAAATGAAAGCTTCCTGAGAAAAGAACATCCTGAAGATTGTTTGAACTATATTACTAAAATTCCTCTTAATGCGTGATGACTCAACCTTGTTTGTTCATTGTGAACATAAACAGGGTTGATGTTTAAGGGTGTGCCTGCTTAAACATATTGTGTGCACCCTCTATATTAAGATTAACACCTGGTGGGAAGCTGTAATTTATTTTGTGTAGAGTGTTTAGTTTTCACGTAGAATAGAAATTCAAAAAGAGGTGGTTAAATAAGGTTGACATATGTCAGATCATGAATGTCTTACATCCTAAATTTTTGCTATGAGGGACATTATTGGAACAACTGGCAAAACTTGAAAGGGGTCCGAAGATCAGAGGGCAGTGATGTGTCATCACTGGTAATGTGTTGATTTTGATTTTTGCATTGTGCTTTTATTAGATACCAACATTATGCAAAAAAAAAAAAAAATGAGAGCTACGGAAAGTACAAGAATTATTCCAGGTCACTTACATTGTAACAGAAAAGCTATCGGGTGCATATAAAAGATGAAAAACACAAAGCACAATGCCCCAAGGGCCAAACACCAGACAAGGATCTACAGTTCTCAATATTTTCTTTTCACCAATGACATTGACCCTAATACTCACTCTTAGAGATTTATGAAGCTTTAGACCCAAGTCCCCATGAGCTGGATGTAATTTCATTCTTTCCTCCTTATTGAATGAACATGGCAAGGAGCAGGGGTAGCATTATTCTAATATCACTTTTGAATTTATCCTAGTTTTATTTTAAAAGGTAAATGATTCACCATCCTGGGGACACCATCTCTAATTCATGTCAAAAACAGTTTATTGTATCTCTCAGTGTAACTCAAATTAATAAATTTTGAGAAGGGCTAATTTTTAAACGGAGCCACAGGCACCATCACCACCCTCCACTGTCTCCCCTGAGGTGTTTCTGACCACTTTGTCTCAAAAAGCAACGACCGCGAACTTCACTTGGTGCAGCAATTTGGGACTCCTAATGCCTATGGCCTTCTCGTACCTCTTCCCATATGTACCAATAACACTGTGATAATAGATTATGGACAGTCCTCAAATTCAACATTTATGTATCCTCTACAATTATAGAGTATGCTAAAGATGTTTATAGTTTAGCGAAGGCAAATGATAAATATGGGAAAATTCTGAAAGCGTACATACAAAAGATACACAAACCCCTTTCCCCGTCCTCCCACTACAGGATTTAGAATTTCCCATCTCACTTTCTCCCTCCACTGGCTTGTAACAGAACCCCATTCTCCCTCAACAACCCTACTCCATGAGCATGGGAAATTCCATTTATTATGTTGGGAAAATTGGCGTATCAGGGGTCAGGTAGATGTGCCCTGTGGTGAAGGCAGTTTCTTTCCTTCTCTACTTCCATATAGATGAATCTGGCACAAGCACAGCTACCCCTAGGTAGGAGACTGGGTTACAAATGATCATGCATGTGAAGCACCTGCTCTCAAAGGATCCCCTCAGCTCTCCTCTCCGCTTCTCTCGGGCTGGGCTCACCCAGGTCTAGGAATGCAGTGGACAAATAGAAAGAACCTGCTGATGACAGGAAAAGGAATTTCCATGGCCTTGCACACTCTGAACCCCAGCATCAGAAGTAGACAGGCATCAGGCCACCTGTTGGCATCCTTCTGAATTCCCTGAGTGCAGAAAAAGCAGGCCCACTCAAGTGGTTTGATATTGACCTTGGAGACCTACAAATCTCTGAATTGGCATCTTCCAGGAATCTACAATCCTTACCCCAGCACCCCACAGTCTGGATTTCAGGCTGTGATCCAGTACAGAAAGAGACTCTTCTGCATGTCCTATTGAGAAACCCAAAGAGCCTAGAGCCCCCTGACACCTAGCCACCTACCTGCTCCAGCCCCAACAGCAGCTCTGCTCAGGACAGGTGGGAGGGTTGGGTATTGGGACTAGGTGGGAACATGATGGTACAGCCATACCAAATCTTTGCAAATGTATCTGCAAACTCTCAGTGATTCTTATTTCTTGAAGCTTCTTTCCCTCTTCCATCCACTTCCACCACACACGAGTTATTCCTGTGAATTTCCCAGACTGCTGAACACCCTGAGCCCTTCTCATTCTTCTCTTATCACAAAAGCAAAATAAATCCTCCCTAGAAAAAGACATAAAAGAAAAGGGGGGAGGAACAGTGAGGGGAAGGGGGAATGGAGGGAGAGAATATGAAACCAGGAAGAATTTGAAAGTTGGGAACACTCATGAGATATCAACTTTGGATTAGTCGACAAGTTTAACTCTCCTCTTCGGGTTTTGCTAGCAGCATCGCCAGATCCCCACTTAAGAACATACCAGTTCTCCACTCTGGAGGAGCGTCCCCCACCCAGTGGGGCAACGGCAGGAAGTCATGCATATATGTTCTAGAGTCATCTTCAATGAAACAGGTGGAGAAGGAATTGATCAAGGACTTCCCTTTGCCTTCTTCAGAAATTTCTACGTCACCTCAGGTACCCCTGAGACAAGCTTTGATATAGTTTTTGTTTGTTTGCTTATTTGTTTTTTACCAGGAGATTTCTTAGTCCAGAATAATCTTTCTTCAGCTATTTTTAAGCCTTGACTCTGATATTTTGTACTATTTTAAGGAGCTTACAGAGTTTGGTTTGTTAGCTTTGGCAAAGAAAGATCTAGTATACCACTGGGCTTTAGTGATATATTCCCTATATCCCAAAGCTTATCAAATGTTCCTGTATTTATCTTTTTCCTCTAGAATAAATGTAAGGAATTAAGACAAAATAAAGGGCCAGCCTATATAACACAATTTCAGGAACTCCAAACTTGGATCTAAGGTACATGTGCTCCGATCCTCACTCTACTAATAATTTGGGGGCATATTGACCTAGCAAACACATGAGGTTGTCATAAAAACATATTAGATGATGCATAAAAGTAGATTGACAAAATATAATATGCAATATAATTGAAAATAAGGTGTCATATTTAAAGAAGTTAGTAAAATAAAATAAACAAAAAGCTTATGTAAAAGAACCCATGGTTTTCTAATAGTGGAACACCAAAGGCTACTTTTTTGCTTAGAATTACCTATTTTTCTCTAAATACTCTCAATGACCTTTTGAATGGGGAAAAGTCTCTGAATCTTAAATGCTTCTTTTAAAAATGTAAAAGGTTCCTCTTCTACCATGTGATACTTGAATTACATTTTGGTAAGACAGACCACAGCTTCTTGAAAGGGATATTAAGTAACCTGAACCCTGCCCAGTCGACTCTTACCCTGACCATCCTGTACAGAAACTGCTTCTTGTGACACTGTTGTTGAGGATGAACAATCACTGTGGAAGAACAAATTCAACATGAAACATCTTGCAAAGTACATTATTTTAATATTCTGATCACATTTATGTAATAGACACTAGAATACTCTCTAACTCTTCATCGTAAGCACTGAAAAATGAACCCTTAACTGTTTGTTTTTCTAGACAAAATATAAAATTGAGACTAAGAATCCATACCGATGGTGGCTCTCATTCATCTAATGACACTGTAAATTCTTTGATTTTCTTCCCATCTCCCCACAGTGTGTTATAAACCAAGAAGTTTTTTCAACTTGGATAGAATGATAAATGTAGGGGACATGGTAAAGACAAATGATGCATCTGAATTTCAAGAGACTATAGACACAAGGTCTGGAAAGCTTTGCTTGTCTGTTTGCAGCTCGTTTAAGCAGACGGTTGTACAGGTTGTATGTAGTGGGCCAGGAAGGAAACACAGTCAGCAATGTCATCACGATTCAGTTACAAGCAACTGGAGAAGTCAGAAGCTTTGGGCCAGACAGGTATAGTCAGAAAGGACCCAGAGGGAGGCCTTTTCAAGCTTTTTGCAAGTGCTGGTGCCAAAAGAAAAAAATACAAAACCCAACTGAGAGAGAAAGATCAAAGATGATGGGTCTGAGAGACAGGAATATGAAGGAGGAGGGTATGAAAGAGAATAAGGTAGCCCTGCTGCGAGAAAAGAGCAGGAAACTAGAGGAAAACCAAAGATGAATATGCCCTCTCTAAAGGGAAATTCCTGGGACCAAAGACAATGACCTTATCTACTTCATGGTCTGTAGAGGCCCCAAAGCCTTCCAGCCTATCTTTGGAATCTCAAGGGTGAACTTGTCCTGAGTCTTGCTCTCCAGCCCCTGCATCTATGTCAACCTAAACGGGAACCCTCAGCAACAAGCACCATCATCCATTTTCATAAAAATACCACTCACCCTGAACCCTTCTGAGTTTGATGGAAATCTACTGATGATCTTAATCATCAGGGATATCTGAAAGAAGAATGAATGAAGAGAGAGAAACGCACATCACATTGTGTACTACCGTTTACTGGCTTCCTCTCATCTTCCTGTCTCCCCCTTTACAGGAGCAAAACAAAATCGATCTTCCTGTCCCACTTGGAGCAGTTTACCAATGCCTCTGAAACCTTTGCAGCACCAATAATGAAGCCTCTGGGTGGGGGATGGGGAGGAGGAGAGGAAAGTTGTAGAGGCGTACTTTCTACCAATAATTGTCAATGCTTTCTTCCATAAAAAGTAGGATAATGTGAATAACACATTTTCACTTCACTACATATATTGAACAATTCTTATAGATCTTTTACAGTCACTAAGATCTTATTTTCAAAGATTTGTGAATATGGACAGCTTATAATGTGATAAGGTTATACATGTAATATAACAATTTTTATAAAAGTCATATAGATTTATATCCTCAAAAGTGAGCAGAAAATACACTAAATTATTAAAATATCTCTGAATAGTGGGGTTATGGATGATTATAACTCTCTCCCTTACAGTCTTTTATAAATATTTTATCATGTAGAGAAACTGTTTTTTAAATAAGAAAGAAAAATTTAACTTTTAAAAGATGTCTTACGGTCATACTGAGTAAAATTATTTTTATAATAAGGTGATATCCGGTTAGTTTGAGCTGCAGAAAGGAGCTGAGGGCATTTTGAGTCTCCTCTGAAACGTGAAACACATACATCCCTTGTCCTTGAAACCCAAGCAATTTGATTCTTTGAGACAGTATGAATTCGATTTCTCCTTGGGGAACTCAATCCTTTTCAGAATTGAAGTAGCGGCCTTACGAAATTAATTCATAAAGTAAAGCAAGTAGGAAAACAGAAGTAAATTATGAAAATAATATATGAACTAGAGATACACTGGCATATATTTTTAAATCTTTTTCTTTCAGTAAAAATTTTCATTATGAAGGATTTAATCAAGTTACTCAGCTTGAGGATTTGGCTACAATCCTCTGACATTAGATATCTAATGGCTACCTTTTTTAAAACTTGCTTTTTAAATGCATGCTGCATTACGATGCCTTGTATTTCTATTTCTTGGTCTCTTTAAATGATTTTACAGGTATGAACTATGCAAAACATAGTCACCACTTCTCTTCCTATCTCTAAAGTGTGGATACAACATACTCTGCCTAAATCCCCTGCTAATATGTGAGTGACTAGCTGGGTACCTTTAATTTTTTAAGTAAACACATTTAGGACGTAATACTGCCATTGATTCATTTAGTCCCATATCCAACAATTACATACACGTGTCTGATATATGGCAGGCACTGTGTCAGGCTCTGACGGTAAAGAATAAGAAAAATCCCTGGTCCTAAACTCTTCATATTCTGTGGGAGACACTGGAGACACTGGTAGGAAACCAAAGCTACATAGTAGTTGCTTTTTGCCTTGAGCTCTTAATTATAATTAATTACTTTTTACCTTAGAAGGAATAATTACTGCTTTGAAAGGGTCATGCCCAATTTCTCCCTTCCCTTTTTTCTTTCTTTCTTTCTTTCTTTTTCTTTCTTTTTTCTTTCATTTTTCTTTCCATCTTTTTATTCTTTCTTTCTTTCTTTTTCTTTTTCTATCTCTCTCCTTCCTTCCTTCCTTCCTCCTCCCTCCCACCCTTACTCCCTCCTTTTCTTTCCAAAAACTCTACCTGCACCTGCAATGTTATAGCCACTAGCTGTGTGTGGTTATTGAGCACATGATATGTGGCTAACCCAAAATAAGATATAGACTAAGTGCAAAATGTGCTATTCATTTTGAAGACTGGGTATCATAAATGTAAAATGTCTCATTGCTAATTTTTTACATTCTTTTTGTGTTAAAATGATAATATTTTTATATAGTATGTTAAATAAAATATTGTTAAAATTAATTTCACTTGCCTTTTTACTTATTTTAATGAAGCTGGTTAAAAATGTTCCATTATATATATGTGGCTTACATTATACTTTAGCACCTGTGCATTTCACTGAATACACTCGGTTTGTTACTGAGGAAAGAAATAGAGAAACCTACCACCTGTCAAAGCATATTTGTACAAAGCATAATAACATGTGCTTTAGTTTTGGCAGTCAATCATGAAGTCCAGCCTATCTGAACCAGTACACACAGTTTAGAAAAAAAAGATTTGTATATGGGTACTAACAGTTTTTGTATATATTGTAGTAATTTTTAAATACAGCAGAAACTAGTAATGTGTCTCTGTTTCTATATTTGGAGGCAGGTGGAAAAAAAGTTCTTTTCTACTCTGGTCACTTGTTTCATATTATTGAAAACAAGTGTTTTACTTATTTATAAAACAAGTTTATATAAGGGCCATATAAAGAGATTTATTCTCCCAGGGTCTAAAATTTACACTTTCTAATAGGTTTATTAGATATTTCAAGTACAAATTCTACATGCATCTAGATGCATGGGAAAATGTCCTTGTTTGTAAGAAATACACGCTAAAATATTCAGGGTTGATGAGGGGTCAAATGGCAATTCACACTAAAATAGCTCAGGGAAGTTTTTTGTGTGGCAGTTGCAACTCTTCAGTAAGCTTGAAAATGTTTCCACTAAAGAAAAAAAGAAACAAAATCAGATAGTAAAAGTTCCTTTGTCCTAATCCTCTATCAGTTTTCTACTCCATTTTCATATACATATTAATATATATAGCAATAATTATACTGCAATAATTTTAAAGTAATTTTAAAACAACTCATAAAATTATACTGCAATAGTTTTGAAGTATTCAAGGAAATATAATTTGTGAGACAACTATTCTTCCTACTGGATACAGATTAATGTAGTATGTTTCCCATAGAGCCAGAAATAAAGTATTAGGAAGCAGTTGTTTTTCACCTTTAGCCCTCTAACTATGCTACCAATACACTGTACTGTGTGGGCAGGTGGTTTGGGACAGGGAAGGAGAAAAACAGTTCTGTTTGACCTACCTGTACAGTACCTTTCTTTGGCCCCTAAAATTTCCATTGTCCCCAGGCTTTGGGTCGATAGAGTCACTGTCTGATCTGCCCCTAAAATTTGAGGAAAAAATGGAGGCCCACATACCAAATGTGGGAATATTTTTTATTGTAAATCAAGCTAATAAACCATTAAATAAAATATATTTTATACTTTTTATCTTGACAATATACCTTTGTAGCCATTTGAAGGTGAATTTAGAATTTATAAATAAAAATTCAGATTCCCAACTTCCTAGCATGCCGTCCTGAAGTCTGTAGCTCAAGGGACAGTGACCCGCCCACGAGCAAAGTCCGCGCTGCACACATCGGTGGACACCTCCGCAAAGAGCTGCTGCTCCTGCCCCCACCTTTGTCCTAGGAATAAACTGCAAGTGCGTATCTCAGTGATTCTCTTGGGCTTTTCATTCTGTGATTTTTTTATAATATACAACATTCCAGGACTTTTATTGAACATATACATTCACATTTCAGACTTGCTCAGCAATGTATGTTTTCTAAACATCTGTAGTATTGTTTACACTTTTTTATTTCTTTTTTGTATATAAATAGTAACATATAAATCTATCTTCAGCTTGCTCTGTTGCTGTAGAGTAAATCTTGGAGATTTATCTAACTTTACAATTTTGCCTTAAAAATCAAATATATATATGTGTGTACATATATCTGTGATTGTGATATCTATATATGTGTGTATATATAATATACATGTATATCTGTTATTGTGGAACTGATTATACAATGGCCAGACATATATAAAAATGGAACTCTGACCCATAATCTGCAGCAACCAGCATAGAGAAAACCAACCCATTAGCTACAGTAACGAGCGCAGGAAGCCAACTTGCTATCTGCAGGTCAAACTTGTCAGAAGTCAGACTATCTCTAGCCACTGGTCCAGGAAGTGAAACAATGATCCTTATAACAATCAGCCCAAGTGGTCAGGACTTGATTAATAACTGACGGTTTCCCTAAATTTTGTTCTGACTTCCAAATTGGGACCAAGCAGGGAAAGCCAAATATGCACCCCTAACCTATCGTATACGATGCCCGAATTCTAGTTAGAGCAACTTCAGCTTCCCTATACCAACAGCCTCCAATCAGGGCATGCCTGAAACCTTGCTTTTAGTCAGTGAAAAGCCTTTCAGATCCTCTACTTGTCTTTGTTTCTGCCAAACTCACCTAATGGTGGCTAACTTTTTTGCTACAACGAGCTCTGGATAATCATCTTTACTTGTTCTCATTTGGTTAGTCTTTGTTTATCTCCACATGTAACAGGCAACAGTAGTTTTCAGGGTTAGTAACATTTTTTGGTAATGAAGCAGTTGGCAAATTTAACTGTAACATATCTTTTGTTAATATGTATTTATTTATAATTTAATAAATAAGTATTATTTTCTCATTACAATTCCAGTTGGACTTGTTTCCATTATAGAACTAGCTGTGCTCTATTAAAAATGGAATTTGGACTGCTTAAGGAAACCATTCCCAAGGCTTTATTTATTTCCGGAGTTGGCAGTAAAAGCCACTTTTCAATAATAATTTATGCAGTAAACGATAGCTATTTTGAGTTTTGCTTGTAAAAATGAGTCATCATGAAGGGGTATTTTATATAGTGAAAAACAATACTCATAATTGTAGAGACTGTTATGTGATTTGCTTAACAAAAGGATGTCAAATTTGAAAATATAATTGATTGTATTATTGCAAAAGTACTCGGTAAGTGGAATAAAAAGGCATGAGACTTAGAGCAGTAAAACTCTGAGTCAACATAGCTTGCCAAGGGACATGAGTTTCCAGATACCTTCTAAGTCCTTATAGCGAGCTGCTTATGAGGTCTGTGACACGACATTTTTAAATTGAAACCATGAATCAAAAGAAGTCATTTTGAAGACAAAGTTAACTGGTCAGTTCTAATTCCAGTGTTTTCTGTTTTCTGCAGATAGTAGCAATGCTAGCAAAGTCATTTCCAAACTACATCAGTCCAACTCTTTCTCCTACCTGGAGTACACGTATTTCTCCAGCCTTCCAATTCTCTCCTAAATTAATCACTCCAACCCCCTCCTTCTCTCACTATGTCAGTAACTTCTTAAGGTGTAGGTGGAGATGATCTCCATCAGAAGTCCCAAGAGGTGATGCTCAAAATGCAGATTCCTGGGCCCCATCCCAGACCTTGTGAATCAGAATCTCAGGAAGAAGAGCCACCGAAATGTGCATTTTCATGTGCTCTCCAGAGGACTCCTGTGCACGTCTGAAGTTGAGAATTACTGTTTAAGGCAATCATCTACCTCAGAAATCTTATCAAATATCTTGGATTCACAGATGGTCTAATAGGGTAGTAACAATATAATCTATGTTTTTAACCTCAGCTTGTCTTTTGAAATTCAACCGGTTTCTCTGACTTCTGATAATATTTATTAGATGACTCACTGTCAATCCAAAGTTCAGAAATAATTAAACCAAAATTGTTACATTTGCTGCAGAAGAAATTCCTCCCTTTTCTTCTGTCAATGAGACCATCAGTCTCCTAGTTACCAACTATTTAAAAATGTAAAGACTCACCTTTGACCTTCGCCCCTATATTGTAAATTCAATTGGTCACTAATTGTGTGACTTCCTCCTTCATTAAACATCTGAGTGTAGCCAAGTACACCTTTAAATCAATGAAGATTACCTGACCACCTATTATATGGTAGGAAATGGTAATATAAAGGGGATTAATCAGGCCTAATTCTTGCTTTGAGATACACTCTGACACCATGAGAATTCAATGAATAAATAATCCTCTGTGCTAAATGTTACGGTGTCAACTTGTCAAAGGTGCTGAGAGTACATATATAATGAACCAATTAATGATTCCCCTGGGGTCTGTGGGAGGTGCAGAAAGGAGGCAATATTTCAGCTGGTGTTTTCGGAAGAATAAGTAGTTTACCAGGCAGAGAGCAAGGGCAGGACGTTCAAGAGAAGAACAACAGAAACAAGAACACAGGGATGTAAAAGTGGTTTGGATAGAACAGTTTTGTACCGGTGTCTGCTTGCTGGTAACTGTGGCAAGGCCGAGAAGGTGTGCTGTGCCCAAGTTGTAGGCCGTGAGAGTCACCAGGCAGGGCTTTTCTTTCTTATTTTTAATTAAATTATTGTATTTATGAAAACATATAGATATACATAGTATTTTACAAGCAAACAAAATAGACACAAATTCACAAATATGGAGAACAGACTGGCAGCTGTCGGCAGGGGTGGGGAGCGGGCTGTGGAGGGAAGGCTGGGTGAAAAAGGTGAAGGGATTAAAAAGAAAAAACAGACACGGAGGGCAGTGTGGTGACTGCCAGAGGGAAAAGGGGGCTGGAGGGAGGTGGAAGAGGGTAAAGGAGGGACCAATGGTGACAGAAGGAGACTTGACTTTGGGGGGGTGGCAGTGAACACAAGATACAATACACAGATGATGTGTTATGGAGTTGTATTTATGAACCTGTATAATTTTTTATGAAAACCAGAGATATTTATTGAAGGAGATACAAGAAACATTGTACATAGGAACCTATATAATTTTATTAACCAATGTCACTCTAATAAGTTCAATAAAAGCTTTAAAAATATTTAAAAATTTAAATATCACTACAAGGCTTAAAATATAACCAGTAGAGTCCCTGTTCCATTTTTCTCCATCCCCAAGTCCTGCTCCCCTCTGGCATCCACTTTCCATTCTTGAAGCTGTTGCTTTTATATTTACACCCTACGACAGAATAACATGGAGCATCGAAGACATTTCAGTGTGAAGTTAACAAATATCAGTATCATTGAGTCTTCTCTTTGGGGTGATCTTTTCTGCAAAGAGGAATTCTCTGTTCTCCTGTCCAAGGGCACAAGCCTGGTGGTCAAGTAGAAGAAGTGAGCCCAGGCTTCAATACCGGTTGTGCAGATTCCGACTCAGTCACCCGATGTTCTAGTTACTTGACTCTTCCTGGACCATAGTCTCTGTTGCTTAATGTGTCAAGGAGACTTCTTTTGATCCGAAGTTTTGTCAGTCATTTAATATCAAATAAATCATTACATGAACTTTAGCTTTGTACTTTGAAGAACCCAAATTACCTAAATTTTGAATAGCAACTGGACACAGTTTCTATTAGACAGAAGAGGGAACTGAGTAGAGCTGTAGTGAGGGTAAAGTCTGGCAAACACCACAGTCTTCTAACGAGGGGTCTGCAGCCTGTCGTCCAAGGGCCGTGTCCAGTGTACTGCCCATGTCTGTGCAGCAATGAGCTAAGAAGGGCTTATATTTTTGAAGCGGTTTAAAAAAAATCCAAAGATGAGTACTATTTCATGATGCATAAAAATTATATGAAATTCCAATTTTAGTGTCTATAAATAAAGTTTTATTGGAACCTTGCCAGACTCAGTTTTTACATATTGTCTATGGCTGCTTTCATTCTATAACTGTGCCATTGAGTACTTGTGACAAAAACCACATGGGTTATGAAGCCTAAAATATTTACTATCTGCCTCTCTTTACAGAAAAAATTTACTGACCCTTGTTCTAAAGCAATTATTTGAGGCAATACAAAGAGCACCAGGCAGTCCAGCCAAAGGAAATAGATCCCTGGTAGAGAAATTAGGAGACAAAAACTAAACATGTTTTCTGCCCCAAGGACTTTCTTCCATTATTTCTAATAGTTGTCATGCTTCTGGTTAATATTAGGCCATAGAGCATGAAGACTCAGCAAATTTAAACTGTTAATACTTCTCCATGGAACATTCCACCTCGGATTCTTACTTCGCTCTCTCTTATATCAATATTGTCTATATGACTTACCAACATGTCTTCCATAACCTGCATGTGCACATGCATGTAATCTGTTCCTCAGATAAATTGTAAGCTCTTGATGGTTAAGAGAGGGGGAGGGGGAGGGGGAGAGAGAGAGAGAGAGCATGGAGAATGCCTTACACTCCCCTGTATTCTCGCATTTCCAAGATCTAGAATGATATCCTAAGTGCTCACAAATGTTGAAGATGATGCTAATCTGCTGGGAATTATCTACAGGGAAAAGAAAATGAACCCCTACAAAAATGTATTTCCACATTTTAAGAATTCTAACAAAATAGACTTAGAGGCAGCTAACACTATTAGCCCTATAGCACAGCGTGGGCGTTCAGAGAGTACCCAAGCTGTTGGCTGAACAGTTGACCAAAAGAGACCTTTGGAGCTCTCCTGATTTCTTTCTTTGGGACTCCACACCACCCCGAACACACACACACACACACAGATACACACGTGCGCGTGCACACACACGGAGCTCTCAATCATTCTTCTCTGATATATTCAGAGTCACAGGAGAAACTTCTTGACAGTGAACTAAAAGTGGAGAAGAGATTTCAAATGGGCATGTGCTAAAGCAGAGAGTGAAAAGAAAACAAAATCCAAAAATACTTCTAGCCCATGCAGCTTGTATCTTTATACTTCACCCAGGATTCAGGGAAAAGAGCGAATGCAGTTTTCATTTAATTTAATAAGACACCCATTTGGCAGGGTTAACCTTTTCCCTCATTTCTTCATTGTGACTTAGTTGATACAAATTGCTTTCATTAGGGCATTAACGGGCTTCTGGCTGGTAGTCTCAGCTGGAACTTGTTGCAAAGTTCAGTGTACAAATGGTCAGGCTTAGAAATAATTGCTTGCAGGCTCTGTATGAATGGACATTTTGGAGCCTCAAGAGATCCAATGAGAATCGTAGATTACACACCTTTTAAATCTAAGATGAAAGAATTGAAGATATTCTATCTATTGTGTGAAGGAAATCTTGGTATATTTGACTTTAAAATATTTCTCCATATGGACCAAGTAAAGTGTAAAGTTGGAAGGAAGGGAAGAGAACGGGGCAGCATGGGCTGAACGACTGGACAAGTGGAATGCACCAGAATTGCCAAAGGCTGGAGGCAGACTTTGAGGAATGATAGGAGGGGAAAAACAAACTGCAATTTTTCACAAAGAACAATAAGGAGTACTTTGAATTCTCATCATTCCTTCCTCTTCAGTGCCAGCTGACTGAGGATGCAGAGATATGAAACGACTGTGGAGACACTTCTCTTAGCCTGTAATAAACAACCTCAAGAGAAATGCATGTCTAGGATGTTTGTTGCTTTGCTACTAATTTGGAACTCAAATGTGAGAAACTATTCCTGCAGTAATATCAGTAATCCCAAACCATAAAACATAACAATGAGCACACCGAGCATTCTGCATTTCCATAATAACTTTTGAATATCTCTCATTGTTCCAACCATGTCTCAGATTGTAAATTGCAATAATGAAGCTGAGAAACTGGCATGCAGTAGACACTTGGTAAATATCTTCCAAGTGAACATATGGATGAATCAATAGCTAAATATCTAGGGGTTTGAGAATATGGCTGCACAAACTCGGACAGTGCAGAAAAAACAAAGCCTGTGGGAGTTTGTCTGTATAATGGGTAAAGGTAAACATTTTAAAGACTCAGTGCAAAGCAGATTGAGTTCAGAATTCTGCATGAGACAATTCTTGGTGAACACATTTCTGAATGTGATAAAAATATCAGCAGTACATTAGAGAAACACATTTGTTCATTTCTTATTCAACAGACATGACCAAATTAGAGTCTGTTCTTGTGGTTACTCTGTTTGATGGATCCTGTTTATTAAAGAATCAATGATTTCATCCTTGGAGAGAGAGGGATTTGCAATATTGCCTTAGAATATCGCTTCTATTTATTTTGCTAACATTTTGATCTTCTTTGGAATAGTACACATTGACCACGGAATGAAAATATTTCTTGCTATTTTATAATGTGTGTGAATAGTGCACAAAAATGCAGAAAATATGCTATTTCACATGAAAGTTGAAGGGCTTGATTGAGTGCACATAGATAATTAGGGAAGGGCTAGAATTATGTGTCCTGAGGTTTTAATCTGCCCCTGGGTTCTTTTGCTCAGAATAATGATCTGCGTTCATCCTTTAATTCCACATAGATACACACCAGAAAGAAATGTCTTTCTAACCTAAAAATCACCTTGGAATTCTCTTTTAGAAGTTTAAATAAAGTTGTTGCTTCTACTATTCTTTCAAAACACTATTTTTGTTCAAGTGTCACAAAATCAAATGTCCACAGGAGCCAGGCAGGTAACATACACAAATGAAGTGAGATGTGATGAAAGGTAAGTGACCCTCGGCCCCAGGTTCTGGGGCATACAGATGACAAGGACTGTGAGAAACGAGACAACAAACCCAAACTAGAGGCTCCAGTTTTCTGAGAGAGAGCAGAAATTCAGATTTTGTACATAAGCCTTTTAAATTTCATTGTGTTTATTTTGATAACTAATTATAATGTAAAACCTTGTCCAGGCCAAAACCACAGACCAAACCAAGCATGCTGTGTGGGCTGCGTCTAGCCAAAGGGACAGCTCACTTCCTTTTTGTGCTGCCAGACTGAGATGCTGGGGGCGTATTTCACTCTGTTTGGATTGGCTTCTAATGTATCAGCAATCAATTGCATTAAGGAAAGTCCAAAAATGTTTCAGCAATGCCTACCTAGGTGACACTGCACAGCCTCTTCAGGAGGCTATACAGCAGGACAAGTAATTCAAGGTTGAGAAGTGTGCTGTACACTGGAACACAGGCTGCGGGGCCGGGTTTCCTGGGTTTGAACTCAGGCCTTTGCACTCACCGGAAATGTGACCTTGTGCCAGAAATGCCCTCCCTTCATTGCTCAGGCTCACATCTGTGGAATGGAGATAATGACAGTGTCCTGACACTCTCATGAATATATTGTTCATGTGTCAAGTACGTATGCAGTACTAAAATAATTTCTAAGTGAGCGCTATCTGATTATTTGCTGTTATTATTCACAAATCTTAGTGTTCGTGAACAGTACCAAATAGTCCCATGTCTATCTCACATTAGACAACTGCGGACACCCTAAGGGGCCTCAGAAAACTTTCTTCTTCAGACAGAACAGGTGGGAAAATCAGGCTACTTATGGTAAATTTCCACTATTTCGTCCTTAGCACCAGATGCCATCACTTCTTGGAAATGTCATAACTGCATATTTTAATGAGTGAAGTGTATACAGCAAATTTTTTGAAATACTAAAAATACTAGCAATTAATGGGATGTCGAGCTCTCTCTTCACTTTCTCTCTTTTGGAGATCAACCATTTTAAAGTCAGGGACATTCTGTTCCAGAGCTGAAAGGTGGAAAAATCAAAGGACTTTTCTTTCCCTCCTTCATGGGTTGGTGAAGCATGAAACTTACTGACAGATGCTCAAGGTAGATATAAGTTGCCCTGCTATTTCATTCACGTTTATTCCCACATTAAATGATTCTGGAGGGTTTTTTTTTTTTTTTTTAAAGGTACCCAGCATTCTTTGGAATGTCTAGAAATAAACCAAAGATCCCATAACATCTATTTGACTGAAATAATCATATGTTTTGTGAATAATAAGGATGACATGAATTTATTTTCTGTGACACAAGCATATTTGCTCACCAATGAAATCCAAGACACACTCTGCCCTTAAAGATTATGTAACTTTTTAAAAATTTCCTGTATTCCTACTAATAAGTAAAATGGTCAGACCTACCTTGCTTTCCTTCCACCAAGTGGTCCTTTCCCAAGAGAGGAAAAGACAATCATAAACTCTCAAAAATAATACTTGTTGAATTTATTAAGATTGGGGAGAACATCTACTCCCACTCCAATCTTGTCGAGTGCTGCTAGTCAGTGAAATTATGCTCACGTGAAACCCAATCCAGGAAGCAAGCAAAGTGACGTGCAGAAATACAGCATCACTCCAGATAGAAGGAAGGCACGTCAGAAATGATGGAGCCCACAGACCTCCACCACCACCCTCCATTTAACAGCGAAGGACCAAACCCCAGAGACAGAAGTGATGCAGAAAATGCGCAACTAGGTAAAGAGGGGCAGGAGGCCAAGTCTAGTATTGTCAATTGATTAAAATATTTTTCTCTCCTCCACTGGGTGTCTATAAGCTTTTAGAAGTATATTAAAATTAGAGATGCATAACTTACAACCACTTTTTCTTTCAGAACTGCTTTCAAACTCTGTTTTTCTCAAATACAAATGGGTGGACCATGTGCATCAAAATCACATGACATGCGTGAAAATTACAGATTCCCAAACTCACCCAGGACTGACTGGATGGAGAGGGGATCTAGAATTTGGGTCCATGCAATTTTAATATGCAACTTGGGATTCTCATCAACAAGAACCACTTGTTTATTTGAGAACCACTGATATCTAGGATGTGTTATAGATGTTAAATACAAGTGGAATTATTGAAATAGGAAAAAATATTCCTATTTTACTTATTCACAAATTGATATACTTCAAGATCTGAAACTTGCATCACTAATCTGCTCTAACAAATCGTTGCCTTATAAATTTTAAATGTGCTCTCACATGTGTGCACTCAGTGTTTTCTCACAAGGTCACTTTTTCATGTTGCATTGACTGCTGTGGAGTGACCCAAGAATGGGTCTTACTGAAAAGTCAGTGGAAGCACTTAGCTTATATTAGGTGTGAAGTGTTATATTTCACTGCACTTAAAATAGTACAACTAGCCTTTAATCCTGTTGTGTTTCTGAAAAGAGGCTACCCCTCCAGGTGTAGCATCTCCGACCCAATGAATGGCATAGGAGCTATCATCTGCAGATAATGTGTTTGTTTCACGCCATTGTTCTTTTCAAATTATATTTTAACCCAAAAGGAAAAACCGTAATTAAAATTGAATCTTAATATAGGTTAGAGTTTAAATTGTATATTAAATGTAGAAACATGGCAACTTTTAAAATAAATTAAGTCAGGAAATGGCATTTCAAGTACCGCAGATCCTCAGATAAACGAGAATTCTAACTTAAATTTGGTTCTGTTCCTCGTCCTGCAGGTGCTATTTTCCATCAGCACCATTCAGTACAAGCATAACACTCAGGTACTATGCGGGTAAATTTGGGCTTTTTTTTTTTTCTTTTGAGATTCTATTTTAAGGCAAAAAACATCTGTTTAAATTTAAAACCATAATGATTGGTAAATCCCCCAAGGATGTATGTCCAGTATTTCATTATGCAAGAGCTATTGTGTTTATCCTTGTTTTCTGAAAAATGAATATAATGTACATTGTTGTTATAGTGTTGTTATGATGAAATATCTCCACTTGTTACATTTCTGTTATGCATAGTTCATTAGTGTTATTGCCACACTGAACTGAAGTTTTCTCAATGACAGCTACTCCTTTTGCTAAACTGGATACCCTGCACTCCACTTCTCATGATATTTATATCTTATGGGAAATTATGAATGTATTCAGAACAATGGTCAAAATTAATGTAACAATAATCTAGAAAGATGAAGAAAGTTAAAATTATTCTTCTGAACTACTGTGACCAGCCTAAAATAATGAATATCTATAAAGTAGTGTTTATTATGCATTAAGTTTTCATTATGTTTTCCATGCATTTCTTGTATATTGTCATATAAAGATTTATCCATATCTAACATATTTTATTCACCATTATATTAGTATATAGGTCGGATTTCAATGATAGCTTTCTGCGAATATTTGTGAGAAAGACCTTAATCAACTAGGTGGGCCCGGTGAAATGTTTCTTAAATTTGTACTAAGTTGGTTCTCTCATGATTTTTCAGAGATTGGTTGAAAACAAGTATATCTAAAATTTTGTTGGGAAGTGAGGGACAGAGAAATGCCATCTGATTGGCTGACACTTAGCAGGGATTCACGGCCAATAACAACCCACTTCCTAGGAGACAAATGCAAGGAACCGTATCATTTCATAGGTGCAGTGTTGGATGAATGGGGAGAGACGGCTTGCTGTGAAACTCTGCACCTGAGACCACATTTCTACACCTGTTCAGCTTCACACTTCTTATCCGTAATCTCCCTCCAAAGTCCATTCTGGGTCAAAGGTCAGAGCTAACATTTACTCCTATAGTTAACATTCTTTGGATCTTTATTTCACAGGTGAGAAAACTGTGCTCATAATAACTGTTCCACACAATTGGAAGGAACTCTCTTTCTTTTTTGGTAAATATTTTTATTTATGAACCCTCTACATTTAGTTGCAATTCTTCTTTTTGGTAAAAAATATTGTCATAAACAAAGATATACACTACTTATTATAGGTAAATAATTAAACATGTTTCTTTTAGGTTCCAAATGTAGATACTTGTATGTTTCAAAGTATCCTTTCTTATGTAGAAAAAAACTCGTGACTAGCAGTGTAATATCTTGGACTTAGAAATCACTCTGGTCAATTCTAGTCAATTTTCTACCTTAGAATATTAACGAAGCATTATTGTATATGAGCCTTTACCATTTCCAAAGTGAACATTTGATTATTCCAACTCCAAGGTAAGCAGGAAAGAGATTACAATCTTTACTTTAGAAAGAAGAAAACTGAAGGGCGGGGAACTCCAGTCAATCAACTTACCCAATAGTATATAATTAAGTAACCGTAGAGCTTTGTCAAGAACCTTGGTCTTCTGATGATTCATTCAAAGTTTTTCTGGTAGAATGTCCCTCAAACAACACTGTTTTCTGGCCATATAGTCTTTATATCTCACAACTTCTATGAATTTGTTCATTTTTCCCAAAATAAAGAATTCTGTGGAATACAAAACTAACATGAAAGAAAAAAAGATTAAACAGAGATACAAAGCAAACATGTAGTAAGTTCAAAACCATGTAGTAAACAATCATTAAAAAAAAACTCTGGAACATTGGGCTTGAGTCCTAAAAATTTTGAAAGACTAGCCTTCAGAAGGCTAACTCTAGAATTTATAGTTTTCTAATAAGTGCACTTGAAGCAGAACACCTTTGCAGCTATTTGCTTTGGTTATTCTAGGCTAGCTGTAGAAAGAATTGCTTTGGGTATGGCCACTAGCTTTTGGTCATTGTCATTCTGGAAGGAATAACTGAAAACCTGGGCCTCAGTCAAAAATGGCATCAATTACAGCTATTTTTAGTTTCTTAAGATGAATATGGATAAAAGTAAGACCGGCATCACAATTCCTGTTAAGTTACTTTATTAATCAATGCTATTTGGGTTTTTATTATTTATTATAAATTCATATAGTTAAAAAGCAAGTCAAAGTACTGTGGAAACAAAAATCTTTTCTCTGTCATTTACAAAGATTTTTCTGTAAATGTAATTTAAAGATATTTTTGATTGAATGAATCCAAGCTCAAATTCATGAAATAGCTGCTCTCTTGCTTAGTTAGGTTGAGTCTTTCTTCCATTTTTCTCCAAACGGCAATTCTTTTTGCCTCTGTGAAGACCCACTCTCTTGGCTTATTCATTATTCCTGTTTTTCCACATTCTGTCTTTGATTTTGTATCTGTAGTCTTTTTTTCCCTTCTCCCCTTCTAAGCATGGACTCTGATCCTCAATTTTCATGCTTGGTAAGTCTATCATGAATATTAGCCACCCATAGTTTACTAGTTTTCTCTCAATTCAAACTATGTCTCTTAATTCAAACTATGTCTCTTAATTCAAATTAAGTTTCATAGTTTTAATTCAAGTGTTCATTAGATATAACAAAATTAACTCAGCCCAGTCTTGAGGCATGTTTCCATCAAATATGATACCAGGATGAAAACTCACCTATAAATATGCCACGAAAGCCCACCAAGATGGAAAGCCCACAAAGAAAGGAGGATGCGGCAGGCTAACACCCAAAACATGTCTATCATTAATGACCATCTATAAAATATTATCTTTGTTGCCACAATAAAAGAAAACCCAGTGTGTTATGGATGAGTATAGAGTTTGTACTCAAACTACATCAGAAAGCACGATGAAAGGATATGTATACATGTATAACATAAAACACCATGGTAAGAAATCACCCCATTTCCAGTGTAGTTCTGGGGTTATCTCCCCTACCATCCACATCATGCTATAATCTTAGCTTTCTGCTTTATCTGCTCAGGGGATCAGCCAAAACACATAAAAAACATGTTATAGACCTTGGTATAATGGTAATTTATAGGGACAATCAGTATGTTAACTAAACCAAGGTTTAAAGAGGATGAATGGTGTTTCAATACTAAAAAGATAAATTTCACAGAAATACATGCAATATAATTCCAAAAAATCAAATTCATAAGAACAGAGATAGGAGACCTAGCTGAACCTGTTAATGTAAAAGGACCTTAAGTTTTATTGGACCACAGAATCAATAAGCAGGAACACTGTGATAGAGCTGCTAAAAAATTAATGCAATTTTAGGCTTTATTAGGTTTGGCTCACACAAAAAAATGTTGGTACACAAAACATTTTACACGGAACTCTTGGGAGTCCCATATTAGCGTTTCCAACTTACAGTCACCTTGAATTCTTTCTCTCCCTTCCCCCACATCCGATTAACATCAGGTCCCATCTATTCTACCTTTTAAGTATTTTGTGACCCCATGGTATTGAATTGCAACTGGAGATATCAGTATGAACTCATTATGTTTATATACACACATATATGTGTATTAGATAATATATAACACATGTAATTTTACAGAAAGTATAAAACATAGGTGTGTATTCACATTTTTTAGCTCTGACAAGTGAATGGGCCTGCAAGTAGAGACACCGAAAAAGCAATGAGCACATTCGAGACCCGGATCTTTGTTTCTAAATATCATTTTTCGCTGAAAGGAACCGGGATCCTTAGAGAATTGGTTGAGTCCAGGGTCAGGGCAGGGAAACTAAAATTGAGCGTGGAACTTTTGTTGTGCCAGAAAGGAAGAAATTACTAACAAAGGGTTCAGCTCCATGTATACTAAGAATAGTGGATGAAAGTTTCATAAGCAAGAAGAAGATATTTACATAGTTTCAGAGTAACTGCTATAAATTACTTATTAATTACAGAGGAAAAATAGTAACTTGATAATAGATTAACCTTACAAACATAAATTTATTTAAGTTATCAAGGTTAGTATTATTAATAATGAGACAAACCAGCATTAGGTGCTTCCTGATACAATATCCTGAGGACACCTCACATCTATGTTATTACAGTCAATAATACGAACCTTGAAGCTAATTGTGAGGAAACATGAAAGAAATCCAAAGTGAAGGATATTTCGGAGGGTTGTTGGCTTTAATCTCCAAAACCTTTAATATCATCAGAGACTCTGCCCTACTCAATGGCGGGCCCACCCAAGCCATTTTCAGAGGCTTTTTTGTACAAATGGCTTATCCTGACTCATGCTTCTGACTTTCCTAAAATCTCTCAAACAAACAGCATCTGGCCTCACCTTGTCCCAGACCTCTTGCGAAGTGGCCCCAGGCCCAGCACAAGTAGCAGGCATCTGCTTTGTGGTTCGTGTGAAATGGCCCTGGGCACATAACAGAAAAGTCAAACTAAGAACAAAATCTGGGAAACTGGGTATCTACTTCCGCCTAGACTCATCTAATCAGCGGGGAGGTAAATAAAGCCCCAACCAGTTGTAGGCTCTGTAGGGAAGAAATTTGGTGAGTGACAGATCAAAAAAGTAAATAACACAGGGAAATTGTCCATGTCACAACCACACAGGTTTCCAATGGCACCGCTGGTGCCTTCTTCTAATAAGGAATAGAAAAAAGTCAGGAAATGTATCATGTGTGAACTGTTTACAAAACCAGAGGACAAATCAAAAGTGATAAATCTTTGAATTCAGAATTAAAAAGAAAAAAAAATAGGGCACCAAACACTGTTCTGTACAATAGGATAATGGCGGATACATGTCATTATGCATTTGTCAAAACACATAGACTGTACAAGACCAAGAGTGAACCCTTAATGTAAACTGTGAATCTGGGGCATAATGGTACATTAATGTAGGTTCATACAATGTAACAAACTTACCACTCTGATGTCAATAACAGGGGAAGTTGTGTGTTTATGGAGACAGGGCATGCATGCATGGGGACTCTGCACTTTCACTCATTTTCATTGTGAACCTAAAATTGTTCTAAAAAATAAAGTTCATAGAGTAAAAAATAAACAAAAATCAAAATGGAATTTTCTTGTAAAACCTAACATAATTCTCTAATCATTCCAACTTTAAGCTATGAAATCACTGAAGGCAAATAAATTGGATTATTTTACTTTGGATTGATTTAATCCTATAGGATTTTATTGAATTTAAATTTTAATATGTGCTTCTTTATGTTATGCCTGTAATCCCTAGGAGGTAGGAACACTATTTTTTGGAGGAGTATGTGTGCATGTAACAAGAGAGATTCCATACTAAAGACAGAGATTCCAGACTAAAGACATACTAAAGACAATGAACTCAACATTGCAATAATTGAAATTAAAATAATGCAGGCCCAAACCGGGGTGAGTGGCATGATAGGGAGGGGAGGATGGGGAAGCAAACCAAGAGCTATTGAGAAGGTGGGATTCTGGGAGTTGGTGTCTAATTGAATGTGGGAGGGGGGAGAAAAAACTCTCAAATGACTGCCCAGGCCACCTGGTTTGGCTGCTGGATGTAGTCTTTCCAAGAGAGTGGCACATTAGGTCCTTTTCGTCAATGTTGATTTGTTATAACATTGAGGAGGCAAAAAAAAATTGATTTGAAACAAATTATTTTACTTGTTTTTATTAACCTATTGTGAACCTATTGTGTAAATAGGTCGTGTGTTCTATCCCTGGTCAAGGCATATAAATGAATCAACCAATGATTGCATAAATAAGTGGAAAAATTAATTGACATCTCTCTATATATGTATCTCCATCTCTCTCTCTCTCCCCTCTTTCTCTCAAAAAAAATTTAATAAAAAATAAATAAATAAAGTTTTAAAAAAACTGCTTTTTGGGGCATCCACATGGAAGTGTTCAGATGACAGCTGGATTTTTAAATTATTTCCTTTTCACTGGCATAGAACTGTTGCCTTCAGGACCCACAGCTCCCTTCTCTTTGTTAGGCAGACACACTTGAGAGGACCATGCAACCTGAAGAAGGAAGCGAGCCTAGCAGCTCAGACTGGACCTTCTCCCAGAGAGCAAGGACAGGCTGATGCTGGCCCTGGACCAACATGAGCAGAATTTCCTGTGCTCTAAGCTGAGTTTAAGGCACCATCCCTTCGATGTCAAGCTGTTTTTCTGAGATTGCTGGCAGAACAGAGTATGTGTCTTCTCTCTGATCAGCACTAGGCTTAGCTAGTGCTTTTGTGCATGCAAAAGACATAGATAAAGTTGAATATGCACACTCTCAGTTAAAAACATCTAATTAAGAAAAGCAAATAAACCACTAGCTATTTTGGGATACCAGCCTCAAAAAATTATTAATACTATAACTGGATGCAGCTCTCTGGTAGACATCCCATAAAAAATCATTAAACTATGTTCATGATCCAAGAGATTTTAGAACACAGAAGTTCAAATATCAAATGGCCAACTGTCATAAACAACCATTCAGGGTTAAAGTGATTCAACATGAACAAATGTATAAATATTGATGTAGTTTGAGGAATGGTGAGTTCAGAGAGTTGTATATGGAAGCAAACTCTCCTCCCTTTTAAACCAACAAGAAAATTTCATTGAGGACACACAATTTTGCTATGTGTAAACAGATGAGCTTAAATATTTGAGAATAGAAGAATTTCCATATAAAAGAACCAGAATGGTTTGTAGGAAAGAGTAGGATAAACTGATAAAAGGAGAACTGTGTTCGTTTTCTTGGGGAGAGATACTATGCATATATTTTAGAATTAAAAATGCATTTCTATTTAAAGTGAGAGAAATAAGTTGTACTAGAAGAGGAATTCATGAACAAGAAAATTATTTTCATACAAATATCCTTAGCAGTAAAAAAATAAAAGGGACGGAAAAAAATCAAGAACATTTTCAGTACAATAGTATTTCTGCCACAAAATGTTCGTACAAAAAACATGTCTATAACTACAAGCAAACAACATTCACTGCTAGCAATTATAAAGGCAGAATAGGTTTTTCAAACTATCGCTTGTCAACAGAAGTGTACTTTTTTTATTTGTGAACATTATTTGTAAACATTAATAATAATGTTTATTTTAAAAGAACACCCCAAAATAGTCAGTGATTTAATTTTTTTTATTATATAAGTCAGAGAGACAACATACAGTTTTCATTTAGAATTAAGTACATTTTTAAATCTTCCTCAGTCTGACCTGAGAGGAATTTGTTTCTCATATATCATTGGTTCTATTTTGCTTGCTTGTTTGTTTTGTTGATTAGGTTCCAATTAGAGGTAAAATCATATGGTACTTGCTTTCACCACCTGGCTTACTTCACTTAACGTAATACTCTTCTCCAGTTCCATCCATGCTGTCACAAAGGGTAGGAGCTCCTTCTTTCTTTCTGCTGTGCAGTATTACATTGTGTAAATGTACCAAAGGTTTTTTGATCCACTCACTTACCGATGGGCACTTAGGCTGTTTTCAGCACTTGGCTATAAATGACGCTACTATGAACATTGGGATGCATAGATTCTTTTGAATTGGTATTTCAGGATTCTTAGGGTATAATCCCAGCAGTGGGATCACTGGATCGAAAAGGAGTTCCATCTTTAGTTTTTTGAGGAACTTCCATACTGTTTTCCACAGTGGCTGCACCAGTCTGCATTCCTACCAACAGTGCACTAGGGTTCCCTTTCTCCACATCCTCACCAGCACTTGTTTGTTGATTTGTTAATGATGACCATCCTGACTGGTGTGAAGTGGTATCTCATTGTGGTTTTAATTTGCATCTCTCTGATGGCTAGTGATGCTGAGCATCCTTTCATATGTCTCTGGGCCCTTTGTATGTCCTCCTTGGAGAAGTGTCTGCTCAGGTCCTTTGCCCATTTTTTAATTGAATTGTTTGTCTTCTTGGTGTGAGTCATGAGAGTTCTTTATATATTTTGGAGATCAAACCCTTGTCTGAGGTATCATTGGCAAATATATTTTCCCATACGGTTGGTTTGGATAGGGAATAATCTTTAAAATAAAGCAGTAACAGCATATGCTCTCCACAATCCCATGTTTTATCATTTTATAACTTGGGTTTTCACAATGGAAGTGTGGTGTAGAAAAAAAGGATTCTGGCAAGAGGGTCCAAGAAGCTGAGTTTTCCCCTTTGCTCTGCCATTTATTGGCTGTGTGACTTTATAAGCCATTCTTTTTCCCTGAGCTGTTTCCTCAATCCTAAAATAGGACCAATGATGTGTAGGTATTGTTGTGAATATTAAATAGATAGTATGCCTTTAAAATTCTAAAATGCTGTACAAATGAAAAATTTTTAGGTTGTTACTGAGCATTATTCTTTCTTTTCTTGATCCTTTTTTCTTGTTGGCATAACAAAGTATCTTGGCATCAGCTTAGGGTTCATTCATGTTGAGCTTTTGAAATTCTTAAGTAGAAAGGCAGTTAGATGACAGCGAGAGAAAGTGTTTCTGAGCCTGCTGTGGCGGGACTGAATTTCTGAACCTGCACTTTACCAACCCATATGCTCCAGGTACCAAATCCTAAATCAAAGGACTCCTTCAGTCCACTTAGCCCATCTCTGCTAGTCAGGAATCAACCTTTGTGTGGCCCCAAGGAAGGATTAAGCTTGAACTGGGAATCAGACACAACCTAACAACAGATTATGCAAATAACCAACTTAATAAATCTATGTTGTGGTGAAAGATTGTGTGTTTTCTGATATCTGTATATAAATTTGGAGATGTTTAGTTGTGCTGGCTCTTCAGGATAACTGAATGTTACTCTGTGTATCATGGAGTCTAATCCCCTTCTCACTGCCACAATCCAGTGAACTCAGCCGCATCCTAGAAGGTTGGTGTGGCATAACGCAAAGTAAAGGAAACTGAGGGGACCAGCCTGTATCTCTTAGTTAGAGTGGTGATGGCTGGACTCAGTAGAAAATGTCATAAGTTGGACCCAAGGTAAAGCAAGGCCAGAACTGGGGTTTACAGTAGAGAATCTCACAATGTCCCCATTGGGGCCAGAACAAACGCCTGAGCCAAAGTCCAGAATGAAACAGGACAGAATGGCTGAGGGTGGGATAGGACAGCTGGCGGGAAACCAGCCTAACAAAATTTTCAGTTTGCCTTGCTGACACTTGGAGTAGATTCATTAAAAGAGAACACAATGGAAGATGATGTAAGCAGAGTCGATGTGAATATATATTTCTCTTTCTAATAAGTTTATTAAATACCATAACATTTAATAAATGTCTCAAGGCAACGGGAACATCAGCATTAGGCACCGTAGCAGCAACATCACTGTGAGCAGCAGATATGCCAAACCTTCAGACTGTTAGGGTCAACTGAATTTTCTCATTGTTTGGATTATGAGCAGTCAAGAGTCCATGTACATTTTCAAAATTACTGATTTAGAAAAGTCATTAATAAAAAACAATAAGTAAAAAGTTGGTTTCAACAAAGGAAAATCAGGAAGTCAGAGATAATAAGATATTAGAAGAAATGCTACTTATGTACTTGGATAGAAAATCAACTAAAGACTTTGACCACTGAAATAAAGTGAAATACAATGAGCACCTGAGAAAAAGTTAGATGACCCCTGCAGAATGGTTAATTAAACCTAGGAGAAAGTCAGGGTGAATCAACTGAATATTTGTGATTGATGCTGCTTGTAACTTTGATTCAAAATCTAGAAATTTTCATTAAGAATTTCTATCCTTAAATCCCAATCATCTTGTTTAAAGAAATATATAAAATAAATAATGTTCATTTTCATAAATTCTGGGATTTATTCCTAACTACCCTTCTCCTAGGTAAAATGAGAGGGGAAAATTAAAGGCATGAAGATGTGGATAACTTAACTTCTTCAGAGGAGTACAGGTTCAAGGCTGCTACGTGGAGGAACTGGGCTGTCACACAAAAGTGACTGCGCTGTCAGTTAAGGGCATGTCTTGGCTTACTGACGGCAGAGGGTCTTGTTCTGTTACTGAAAAGAAGTGGGATGTTATGTTCCTGACAGAAACCTTTGCTTCCTCTTGCATCCATGACTTCAGATAACCCAGATGTCAATATTTTTCCCCTAAAGGGAGAAAAAACAGTGTGACACTTTTCAAAGTGTAGAGAAAAGAACTAGGTGGAATGTGGATAACTAACTTCTAGGATTCTTATGATAATATTTAAAGATAAAATCAATGACTTCCTTCTTTCTAAAGTTCATAACAACTTATGCCAAGATAAGAATAATAATATTACAAGAATGAGGAATACAATCTAATATGGTGGGATAAGAAAATAGATATTAATTAGCATGATCTTTCTCTCATTCATCATCCACCCCTCCAACTACCCTTCTGCCATAGGCTCAGAGAGCTGGGTCCCCGTTTGGCTCATTGGAAAATTGTGAAAACTTTGCTGGTAATCAAATGAGATATTTTAATTTTTAAGCTTAAATTTTAAATAGAAAGATTAAAGAGGCAGACAAAAGTGGTCAGGGGGAAGAAAAAAATTCTGTCTGCTCTCTCAGTTTTCTGCATATAAATAAGAGAAGGGAAAAAAGGAAGAGAAAAGTTGAAGAGTCAGGTTAAGTTGTGGAGAGTCCTATGCTTTCTGCCTCCTTCCCCCGCTGGAGTGGAGTGTTGGGGAAGGACAGCCCATGAACACATCTATTCCTTCAAGTATCTTCTTTCTCTCTTTGATCCCTTTAAGCATGACAATCTAAAAGAAGAGAACCTGTGCCTTCTGTTTCAGGGGAAGTTCAAGGAAACGGAAAGCATCCCAGAAAAGAAAGCTCGTTCCCTAATTCAGTAGGTGCAACAAGTCAAGTACAAACATAGCATGACAGTAGAAGGGCCCTTGAGAAAGGCCCTTGCCCCTGGTTTGGGTCCTAGAACTGGACAAAGGGGTATCATATTGGAAGAATATGGCATGGACATTCTTTACTAGAATGGAACATAGAACCTGTTGAGTCTATGTTTAAATCTCAGCCAATGACACCTGTAGGAAGTTGAGGTGTCTTTCCAAGACCATCTCTTCATCTTTTGAAGGACTGTGGTTTACTGCCTGTGTTCCAGACCTGGAAAGTCAAACCAAAGCTGAGAAGCTAATATGTCTTCAGCCCCCACATTGTGAGAAAGAGACAGAAAACAAACACCTTGAAAGAATTGAGTTGAATACCTGAAATGGCTGAAAAAGCCCTGAGCCCTCCTGATGTGACAAGACCAATTTTCTACATCAGGTTAAAAAAGAAATAGAGGGTGGGTTTCAATTCAGAAAATAATTTTAATATTTAAAGATGAAGAATGTTTCACTTCTTGCTTATTCTCAAGTTTGTTATGCCTGCTGCTCCAATAATAATGTTTCAAATTAGCTCTTTTGGGGATCTCTGTTCCTCTCCAAAATATGCTCCTGGATAATTATTTGGCTGCCACTAAAGCAGCAATCTGAGTTGTAGAGCAGCCAAGAAAATTTCAGATCCTATGTTTGCTAATTGGACATAACAATTCACGCTCAGGGGCAGCAGGCAAAATGGGCTTTACTCCGCCAGAACTGTTTGGGTGTGTATTTTTAGGTTAGCCCCCCTCCCTCATTCCCAGTTCTCTAACCCCTAAAGCCACTCTGCTGTCAAATAGCACCCCATTTCTCCACCCAGGTATATAAAAAAATGCTCATTCCACTGTTCGAAGAGGCCAAGGTTTTCTGCAGGAGAAGATGAGCATCTGCAGTTAATTAGAGCTTTGTGTATCTCTGAAACTTGATCACTTCAGAATTAATAAAAGCAAATATTAGAATTAATTCACAAGGAACTAGAAGTGAAAAGCATCAAATAATAATATTCTGGCATATGATCTTTCCATTTTAAATGTCCTTTAAATATAAATCAGAGCTTGCAAATCAAATTACTGAGAGAAGCAGGTGGGTCGATGATACAACTCTAGGTTTAATTAAAATGTAATAACTTTTAGTTCTTAAATTATAAAATTGAGGCCCAAAGGATGGCCTCTGCCTGATCTCTGCTGTGGATGCTTATATTGTTAAGAAATGATTCAGAAAAAGAGAAATCAATTAGATTGATTCTTTAAATGATTCCTGAAGATTTCAATATTTTCCTCTATATACACAATTTGAAACAGAGAAAATTTTCTCTCATAAAGAGAAAATTACTTCAGTCCTCCAGAACTTTTAGTAAGTCAAAGTTCTTTGACTTATTGAAGTACTTAACATTTTTCCTAAAAGAGATTAGAGTGCAACTAAATAACAAAACTTATATTTCTATTTTATAGGTTTTCAATTTGTTATCTACAGTACATCTATTTTTTCCCATTTTACAAACAAATGTTTATAACCGTTAGCTGGCTTTTAGAAGCCAGAAGGCACTCTTGCCTTCTGGCCCAGAGCTCATAGAGTCATTCCATCTCAATCAACTGTTCTATGCCCTGGGGACACAGCCAAGAAGAAACAGTCCCTTACAAATAAATGTGTAGTGTGTCAGGTAATGCTGCTATGGAGAAAAAAATAAGGCTAAGTAGGGTGCTGGGGTGGGGATGGGAGGTGACTGTGAGTAAGTTGTGGGGTGGTGGAAGTGAGGGTAAAATTGCTTCTATTTTATGGAGAAAAGTCAAGGAAGGCCACATTAATAAGGTGACATTTGGGACAATTGGGCAGGGACATGAAAGAAATGTAGGAATAAATTATATGTGGGAATAAATTATACAGACCAAATGTGGGGAAAGCGCAGTATTGGCCAGAGGCTGGCCAAATTGTGCCCATTGCCTGATCTTCCAAATAAAGTTTTATTGGAAATCAGCCACATTCAGCCCTTATATTGTCTATGTCTGCTCTTGCACTGCATTGGCAGTGTTGAGTAGCTGTAACTGAGGCTATATATGGCCCATAAAACTAAAAATATTTATTATCTAGCCCACTAAAGAGTAAGTTTCTGACCGCTGGTTTATGTAGAAGGAACAATAAATGCAAAGCCCTAAGGCACAAGTGTTCCTGTTATATTCGAGGAATAGCAAGAAAGCAAGTGCAGCTATGGTACAGTGAACAAGTAGAGAGTAAGTGGATGTAGGGACAGAGAATAAGGACCCCACAGGGCCTTTATTGGCCATTGTAAAGAACTTTGACCTTTACTTAGAGTGAGATAGGAAACCATTGGGAGGATATTGAGTTCAGAATTGATATAATCTGATTTATCTTTAAATTGTTCACTCTTTTTAGAATAGGTGAGAGGGGATCAGTCTGGTATATAGTGCAATAATCCAGATGAAAAATGATTCTGGCTTCAGTTAAGGCATGAAAAAGGGAAGTTGTGAGAATTTGCCAAATTCTGAAAATATAAAGGTAAAGCTGATGGGATGAACTTGAAATACGGGTGTGTGTGTGTGCGTGCGTGCATGCGTGTTGTGTGGTAGGGAACCCAGTAGGGGACTAGATGGTATAAATTAAATTGCATGAGCCTAAACGTCTGGAGGGCAGAATCCCCATTAAAAGACAAGAGGAAGATTGTGGTAGATGTAAGCGACAGACAGTTTACAAGTGGAAGTGAACAATTTACTTTAGACATTAAATGGTAGATGCCTTTAGGATATTTAGTGGAGATGTCAAAGAAGCATATACAAATAAAATCTGAATTTCAGGGGGAAGGTATGAAAAGACATACAAAAGTCATCAATATTAGATAACCTTCAAGTCATAAGAACAGAATAAAATTACCTAGAGAATGGCTATAGACATGATGCAATGATTTGAAAGCTACCATTTAATTTCAATATGTAGGGTGGGGCGAAAGTAGGGTTACTGTTGTTCATATGGAAAATAATAATTAATAAATAATAATGCAAGAATAGACTCTGTGTTTTGCATACTCCGGCTGTAAACTTACTTTTGCCCGCCCTGTGTTAACAGGTTTTGAGCTAGGAACTTTATACTCTTTGTCTGTAATCTTACAACACTCTACTTAAGGTATTTACATACCTATTTTACACATGAGAAAACAAAAACGTAAGCATTAAATGACTTGTCTAACATTACTTAGCTAGTGACAGAACCCGGGTATGCCTGCCTCCTGGTCTGAGGCTGCTCTGTTCTGCCATGACAAAAGCGAGCATCATCAGCTCTGGGTATTTGAATACCAAAGAGGCAGTAGAATTATCCGAGCAGGCTGCAGGTTAGCACTAACATGATCACCAGATGGGGAGCTCTGCTGTAAGCTCCATCTACAGTGAGATGCCTCTTTAAGGAACTCACTAGGCTGGTGAACCGTGATAATGCTATCACGGAAATTCTTCCTCAATTTCCTGAATTTAACAAACTCTCTCATCATGAATAAGCAGAACATTTCTAGTTTAAGAGCAATTAAGCAGCAGTCACTGAGGAGGAATTAATGCATCGATGTTATGCAACTGCATTTTAGGCAAACGAAGGTTGCTAAGGTTAGATGTTCCTATAGGACACTGGCAAAACCTTTATTAAATCAGAGGAAGCAAACCTCGTGACTGAAGGTTGAGTCTGAATCATTTGAACCAGCACAGAGACAGACAATATTACTTGGCAATAGATGTGACTCGCAATGCCACTAAAATTCTTGTAGTGTTGCATTCACCCTCATAACTGTACTGGTTCTAAGTAAAAGTTTTTCGGTCTACTGATAGTCTCACATTACCTTGTTTCCAGTGGCTTCTCAAAAATGCAATCATTCCGACTGCTAAAGAGTAATGTAGATAAAGGAAATCCTTATGGTATCCTCCTTCCTTTTCTTTCTGTGGGCCTGGGCTGAAAGGAATCCTCACTTATTTTATCACTACAAAATCAGAAAGGGGCACATCACTCCATACTGGAGAGTGAATGGGAACTGACCTGGATGTGAGAACCTACACTTACCCCAGTCATGAAGCCACACCTCGAAGTTACATCCTCATTACGGTTATGAGGTAACCAAGAAAGGGAAGTTGTATTTGGGGCCTGTTAAACAAGATTGTCTTAGTGGGTATATTTGGGTCATTCTGGTCTGGATGGAACCTAGTGGGAGTGGTTGGAGTTTTTGGATGAATAGCAGGGAATTGATTGATTCCAGTGTCTTTCTTCCTCCTCCCTCCATGTTTCCCAAACCCAGGTGTTGATTCCATGGATGCCCACCCTCTGGAGCAAGGTACTGTACCATGACAATGAGCACATACCCAATGGGAGAGTTTGAAATGAAATATGGCAATAATCCTCAGGAGAATAAAAGGATGATGCACATGGCATTAGTTCTTGTCACTGCTTTTAGGGAGTTTGCTTCCTTATGACTATATTGTCATCTTTTTAAGGGCCACAGCCAAGTGGTTTCATGTTTCTATTCCGCACAACACCCAGCAAAGTAGCTGTCACATAGTGGGCGCAGAGCAAATGTTTATGGAATGGATGCTCAAGATTATCCTGCTGGCAGATGAACGTAGCGCCAGGACTCAGATTCTGACGCTCCGTTTCAGAAACTGCACTCGTCCTGCACTCTTCTCATTTCTCCTTCCCTTGACAGACTTTAGTCATTCTGTGTCTCCAACGTCATGATCAGTAACTCTGGATTTTTATGGGCCAGGGAAAACAAGAACTACTAAAGTGTACATAGTCACATTCTGCGTTTCTCCCTTGTGAAGAATGTTCTTTGTGCTTCTGAGAGATTCACCCTCCTTTTTTTGTTATTAGCTGAGTGCCAGATAGAAGGGACTAGATGGTGTTACATAAGAAAGTACATAGATAAGAAAATATCTGGGAGGTCAGAGGAGGGGGGGGTTGGAGAGAATGATTGGGGGGTGGGCCTTCTAAGGGAAGAGTGATGGAGGTGTGGAGGTGTTGGAAAACTGCTCCGAGGTGGGGTAAAGTGGGATGAGGGGATTTACAAACAGGTGAAGAGAATTTCTGGGGAAGTGTTGCTCTGGCAAGTGTTTTCCTTCAAATGTTCTCTTAAGAAATCATTCGGAAAGATCTAAATTGTTCTCCAAGGCTTTGGGAGCTGGGGGTAGGGGAGGTGTGTGTAGTTGTGTTGAGAATAAAGAGGCTTAGTTTTATTTGGGGTATAGTTAAAATCTTTATTATTGGTTGTACTAACGTTGTAGTTTACTAACATGTTAGACAGTTACTTAATAGAGATTTTTTTATCATTAACAATTTCACACCAAAAGGAATTTAGTCGGTGGCATTGGTCATAACACCGGGAACAGCAGAGTGGTCACTGCAGGTAGAATTGAGACTGAGGGTGCATGAAAATAGAATAACAGAGTAACATAAAAAGAGAAGAAAACCAGGCTAGAAATTACCTAGGATTTGAAGATGACTGACGCAGAGCTGGAAGGAAGCAGACATTGGAACTGTAGGTTCGTAAGTTGTCGTTGGACTAAGCGAATGGTGCTTGCTAAAAACACAGTCAAGGAATCCCTTCTAAGAGTAAAGCTAAATGCCTGGTCCTATTTTGAGACACTCCATCCTTGTACTGAGACAATGCTTATCTACCTTCCACAAAAAACCTCCGAGTTCATCAGCACCCCTTGCGGGTTTTCATCATTAGTGCTATTATCGTGGCTCTGATGGGCCCCTGGAGGGAGGATTGCTCACTTTCAAGTTTTTGTTTTGATCCTTTTTTGATTTCTCCTGTAGTAGTCTTTAAGGTTGACCCCCCCGCCCCCCAAAAAGGGCAGTTGGCACCAAAACTTTCTATAGGCAGATGACTCAGCGCTGTGACACAGCTCTGCGTCAAACCTCAGAGCCTGCAATGGAAGGCAGCTCGATGCACTAGTCAGCGGTGACTCACACTCTTCTGCTGGGCTCCCAGTCGGGCACCTCTCTGAGCGGGGAAAAATCATTCAGTTTTCTGGTAGCGTGCTGGCACGTAGTTATTGACATGTGTTTTAACTTAAAAAAAAAGTGTGGCCTCAGAATCACACTTGGTACACTTTACCTGCTCTAAGAAAATGCTTTTTAAAATATTATGATATACCGTTTATTCTCTCTCTCTTTTGGGAGGGTGAGTAGTTAGTTGAGGGGAGGGAACATGCAGGTAGAGTAGAGAGAAGCAGAGGGAGCTGGGGGCTGAAACAAGATGGTAAGTTTAACCGCTTTTCAAAGCTTATTCAATAACCACGGTATATTAATTTTAATTGAATAAAATACAATAAAGTACAAACTTTGTCGCTAGCTCTTCAGTCCACAGATCAAATTTAAGGAGTTACTTGAAAACAAAAGCTGACCTTTTGGCAAAGTTTAGCAAAGTTCTCAAAATATTTACGATAATACTTGAATTCTAAAATATAATACCTACAGTAAAAATACTGGAAACATTGCTCCTACCACAAATATTGTTTCCATTGTCTAGAGAGCATTTGAAACATATGAGAATTTATTAAGATACTCCTAACTGCCCTGTTTCTAAGTTTCAAGAATTTGACATTTCTTTCTCACCTTAATGCCTCATACTTTACACTGAAGTATTCATTTGGCTCACTTAGTTTTGTTCTGCACCTGTGGAATTTTCTCTTCACTTGAACTTACTGACCTTCATCTAGATATTTTTGTATATAGTTTAATAATACTCTTGAAGATCATATTAAATAGTGACAGATGTAATCTATGGAGTAATGAAGGCTCACTAATATCTGCCAAATCTGTTTTTCTAGAAAGGCCAGAGCTTGACAAAGCTGATCACAACGTAGTGGATCCTGCTTGCTCCCTGGCGAGGCTTGTTTATTTAGCTGATATTTGTCAAGTCCACTCTTGTACAAATGGTAACTGGCAATCATCCATGAGTCATAAACGTGATAAGTAAATGGCAACACCACCCTTCAAAGTGCTCACACTAAAAACGGAGGCATCATCCTTGCCTCTTTCTCTCATACGCCCCACACTGTCAGCAACCCTTTTGACTTTTCCATGAAAACGTAATTGAGAATCTGACCCTTTCTCGCCACAGCAATTACTTTGAACCGTTCCAGGCTAAACCACAAATTCCTTGCTAGAGTATTTCAGTAGCCTGTCAACACTGGGGGAGAATTGTGAGTAGAAGATAAATAGGGCAATGAAAGATGGCTACAAAAATCTCTACACTTCTTTACATTCTGGGGCGGGTTGTGTCTAAGTTTGTAAGAATATTTGATTGGAAGAACCAGAAACCCATCGAAACTTGTTTGCACAAAGAAGGAAAGAAAGTGTAGCCAGTTTTCACACAGAATAAGAACTGGGATCTGGAGAATAGGAATGAAGGCTCTACTCCTCACCTCCTCAGAGTCATTTCTTTGTAATTCATGTCTCTCCTGTGTCCCATCTAAGTATGGGCACTCACTGCTTCAGTCCCAGCTCTACATAACCTCTTGGTTTAGACAAATTATCATCTTTACGATTCAACTCCAAATTCCCAGATGATCTGTTGCCTTGGCTTACTTCAGGTATCTGCTTCTGCTCCAATCAGTTTGGAACAGGACACATGGTCACCTGATTAAAACACGGTTGCCCAGACCCAGCATTTCAGCGGGACCTAGGAAATTCATTTAGGAAAGGGTCCTGAAATAAGCAAACTAATTAATATCTCTGCTGCAATTTACCATTTTAAATTCAATATTCTGTTAAATGGCATAGTGAATCAATTATTGTCATGAATACATCCTTTGGGATTCAGTAAACAGCAGTTAATTCTATATAAATGAATGCTAGCAGGTGAGATAAGTTTGGTCTACCTTCCAGTGAGGTTTTTGTTAATAATATAATTTCTCACAAAAATATGTATTTTCAGTTTCTCCTTTATTCCTCCCAATCAGCATCCAGCTGCCCCTGTGAGACCAATAACAGAGCCTTAGTTAGCCTGGTAGCCTTTAAATGAGATAATGAAGGTTGGCAGATTGAAAAATGTTATGAATTCTCTGTTTTGGGTCTTCAGCCCTCCAGTGTCACATCATTTAATGAGCTGCTTTTCTTTTTGTATATTGACCGGTTGTTTTTATTTTTTTGCCTTTTAATTTTCATTGTATTCACTGAGTATTATTTAGAGATAAATGTAATACAGATATCTATAATTTGTCAGTGGTACATATTTTACATCATCATCTCCCGATCCATTCTTCAAAGAGCAGATAAGAAAGAATTACATTTGGGAGAATGTCACATACCCAAAGGCAGAAAACTATTGAGTTGCTTGGAATGAATACACTGATTCATTCATTAAACAGAACACATACACACACACACAAAAAAAAGTTTGTTGAGAGATTATTATGGGTAAAACTCTATGCTGCGTGCTCAATTTAAACTGAAAAATATAAATTGTTAAATTTTTTAATAATTTCATTCTAAACTTAAAATTTCTAATTAATATTAATCTAAATTCTTAAATTTTTTATCTTAATTTTAAAAATCAGTCGATCAATTGAAATTGACATAAGAAATATCATCAATTTGAGGGTCCATTATTTCATCTTTGCTATCCTAAAAGTAGATATTTTAGGGCTTCTTTTTCCCCCTGGTAGAATTCTGAATACATCCTGGTCTCCTTGAGCTTGGAGAGAATGGATTGCAAGTTCACAAAGCTAAATTACATTAGTAGACATGCTACAAGCTCATTTTAAATTCCATGTATCCTTTATGAACCAAAGTTTTGGGAATGTAGGATGAATTCATATTTGATGAGAGGGATGAGGTGTGGAGATCAAAACAAAAATTATGAAGTCAACAATGGAGAACTGGCTTCAATTCTTAAGTCCCTTTCACCTCAAGTATCCTGATAGTATTATGGAAAAATGGACATTTTTAGGTATCTGCAGAGTGCTAACCAATGTAGTGTGAACTTTACATTTTTTCCCAGTATATCCTTACAAAATCCTAGGCAGAAGATAATATTAATCTCATTTTACACATGAGGAACCTAACCCTTAGGAAAAGTAAGGAATTTGCCCAAGGTTGCACATATTACCAAGGCTTGAATTGAAATTCATGTCTGGCAGACAACAGAGGCCTGGATTTTTCCACTACACCACCACAAGGCCTCTCAGCAAGAACCTATCCCTTCTCCAAAGAGTTTTATAATCCAGTGATGACAAATTACCCAACAGATCTATTTTCAACCTAGATGGAAAGGTGAACAAAATCTGCATGGGAAGTGATCTTTCTGTTTTACAATTTACTCCTACGGAGGTATTAGTATTTTAAAAAACACTCTCTAGGTACTTCTGATTACTTCCCCATCTGCCTTCCAATGCTCTCCCTCCTCTTCACCGGGTCAGCTACTACTCTGTACTCAGCTGTGGTAAATATATCATCATTTCCAGGACTTCTCTGGCCGGTTAAATTACCCTCTTCAGCCCTCCGCATGCATGCTTCCATCAGTGAACTCATCACATTGTTTGTTTTACAATTACTTATTTTTATGAGGTTTTTCCCCCTTTTAGGCTGTGGTGAGCTTGTTGAAAGCACGAACTGCACTTTTGCACCTTCAGTACCTAGAACAAGGTTTCATGCTCAATAAAATGATTCAGCACGCTAAATTAGTAAACGAAAATTTCAGAACCACTTGGAAATAGCTTAAGAAAATCCTAAATTCATTGTTCGTTGCACCCAAGTGAATTAACTGAACAATTCAATAAATATCAAAACGCAAATCAATTTTTACAGTTTCCAAGGGTGAGACATCCTCCTTGGATGCGGAAGCCCCACAGGAAACTACATTTCCCGAAATCCCTCAGACCCAGTCGTTGTTGGTTTGCTGACTGTTGTTGAAGGCCTGTCAAACCAGCCAATAGTATGACGATAACTTACCTAACCGGGGGATAAGGCGGCCAATCATAAGGAAGAGGGCGGGCACTTCTGAATTGGATTTAGGAAACCCTGAGCAAGCTCTTCTGTGGCTCCTCGCAGGACCCTCAGGGGTAATGAATCAGTAAACTGGTGGAATGTCCTTCCTCCTAACCCCCAACCCCACGAGTTAAAATTGGTCTTTATGAGCTTTTATGAGTGCTTACGTTTTCCCTAGTTTCCAGTTTTTCCACATTCTTCCTAATCAAATACCTATGCTTCCCATCCACCTTTCCTTGTTGAAAGCACTCTCCGGGAGGGTACCTGCAGTTTGAATCTATCTTTTCAAACTTGAGCCAGACGAGCGAGATTGTTCAGGGAAGCAGCGGAAAGATCTGAGCAAAATCTTCACTTTTCCTTCCTTTTCCTTGCAAGAGTGGAGAAGCTGCTGGAGATTACTTAATGCATAATCAGCGTTAGAGGCGGATTGAAGGTTCTGAGATGAGTGACAGCGCGGTGTTTACTGGCACCCTCGCTCCCGCCCCCATCCACACCCACCGTAGCGTGCAGACAGAATCCAGGGGTGGGGTGTCACGGGTCGCGGCAGACGCCCAGCCCTGGAGCGGTTCTCCTTCGGTAGCCTATTCCATTCTAGCAGCTACTTGCGGTGGCCACACTTTAATCCTACCAACAGTTTTAGGAAAGAATTCATTTCCCCCCATCTAGGTTTATCTCCTTTTCTAGTACCTTTCTGTTTGCCATCCTCGCTGTCAAGACGCAGTTTTTCAAATACCAAATCCAAATCAATCCAAAACAAAGCCCATCAATAAAGTAGCAACAATAAAATTGCGGCCAGCAGCCGGGAATGTGTACTCTTTAAAGGGTGAGAGCATAAACCCCAGTTTAAAAACCGAATTTGAAATAAATGTTTCCTGCTGCTTGTTAGTCGTCAACATTTTTACTATCCCAGCTGCAGGAGCAGCAGCTGCGTATACTCCAGCAGGGCGACTGGGGTGGGAGAAATTTGGCCGTGGTCTGGGATTTTCACAGAGGATAATTTAAGCCCCAACTCCACTCCCGCGGAGGAGGGGGACAGGGGCTTTGCAGTGGGCGTGCGCATGCTCAGCAGCTCCGCTCCGCGGAGGCCCAGCTGCCGCCACCACCGCGGCGGGCGCTGTAACCGCGGCAGCCGCTGCTGCTGTTCGGGGCGGGCGTTGGTGCCGTGTGCCGAGGCTCCTACTCAGGCGAGGGGGAGCGGCCGGGCGGGACCGCGGGCGGCGCCGGCGCCCGAGGAAGGCTGCCGGGGCTCTGAAGGAGCGAGGGCGGGTGGGTCCAGCGGCGGGCCAGCGAAGCGGAGAGCGCGGGCACCCACTCTGGGCGCCTTACGTGCGATGCCTGGCGGGCAGCGGCGCTGAGCAGCGGGGAGGCCGACAGGCGGCCGCGGCCGCAGAGCCAGCGACTCCGGGGAACAGGAGGAGCCGCAGGAACGGGAGGAAGCGCCGAGGGACTGCGGGGTTGGGGCGGGCGAGGAGCGGCGGGGCCACCCGCCATGGACACGGCGGCGGTGGTGGCGGGGGCGAGCCGGGGCGGCGGCGCGGCGCAGAGTCAGCCCGCGGCCAGGTGAGGCTGGGCAGAGCGGGCTCTGGGCGCCGCCGCCACTGCTGTGCCTCCGGGCTGCGGAGCGAGGCGGCGGCGGCGGCGGCTGAAGCGGCGGCCTCGGAGGAAGAGGGGTCGCCGGCCGGGGTTCGGGTTGCCGCCGCTCTGTCGTCGTCGCAGTATTTCCTGTTTGGATTACCTTCTGCTTCTCCCCAGCTGCCTCCTTCCCCTCACACTCCCACTCACCCCCACTCCTCCGCCGAAGCTGCCCTCGGCCCGGGCTCGTTCCTCCCGCTCGTGGACTCCGCTGGCCGCCCCTCTCGGGCAGCGAGGGAGCCCCGCCGAGACCATGAGGAAATTCAACATCAGGAAGGTGCTGGACGGCCTGACCGCCGGCTCGTCCTCGGCCTCGCAGCAGCAGCAGCCGCAGCAGCATCCGTCTGGGAACCGGGAGCCCGAGATCCAGGAAACGCTCCAGTCCGAGCACTTTCAGCTCTGCAAGGTGAGCGGAGCGTGCAGCCCGCGAAATCTGGGGTCGTTTTACGGGGACCGCTCGGGCTTCACAGGGGAGTCCCAGGGAATAGAGCGCCAGCAATAACCATATCGCAAATAAAGGGCTCGCTCCTCCTCTAGCAAACATTTGCTTGGTGGGTTATTTTGGAGATTGACATCATCTTACACCTTGTCGTTGAACCCCCCCCGCCCCCCCTTCACATGCAGCAATCATTCAGGGCTACTTCCAACTTCTATTGATCTTTAATTCGTATTCTTCGTTAACGATCTTAGAGCTTTTAGAGTCGAGCGTTTTAGCGTAATACACCAACTTCGAAGTTTCCCTTGGAAACTGTGTCTAATGAATGTTTATCAAAAAGCCAAACCTGTTCAACGAGATGTTTGCTCATTACTTTTTCTTTTAGAATGTGGTAGGAGGCTTTAACATAGGAAATCTCTGGGCCCTCTTACCGTTGGTTAAAAAGTTAGTACTGTGATTTTTGCCTGTTAGTGGCACGACAGTTGCCATAGCGGTATGTAATTCAGAAAGAATGATGCAGCGAATTAAATCAGCAGCTGCTCCATGAGAAATACAAACTTCGTATTAATCATACCTGCCTTCCTCGTAAATGCCATACTTTCATATGTTAGAGTTTCTTAAAAGTGTGTAGGTAACACTTTTTTTTGCTCGAATGCCCTAAAATGATTCAGAATTTCGTAGCAAAGTGCAAAAATGTGTTGTACTTACTCTGTTGTAATTGCAAAACGTTGAGATAGATGTTTGAAAATTTGCTTTACTGAATCCTTGGCTAGTTTATACGACAGCTTTTCCTTAGAAATACTTGGGTTAGCATCCAAATAAACTGATGAAGCTTTATCACACTCGAAATAATACATTAATGGCATTTTAAATGAATTTACAGAATTTTTGACCTCTGTGAACTTAGTAACTTGGTCTCAGACATAATACTATAGAATATAAGAATTTTTCCTTTATAAAATGCCAGTATTATGGAAAAGCAGAAATTACAGTGTAATACTGGAATAGATTTTTTTTTTGTTTCATGTTCTATGCAAATAAATTTTGTTTGTTAATATAGATTTCATAGTTTTTTAAAAAGCAGTAAGTACATGCATATGTGTTTTGTATCAATTATAATTGGTTCTAGATTCTAATGCCTTCATTGACTTTACTGTTTTTACATTCTGCTTGCTGCCTTGGTTGGTGTGATGTCACTTGTCCGTGCCTAGACTGTTCGCCATGGATTTCCCTACCAACCCTCAGCCCTGGCCTTTGATCCTGTACAGAAGATCCTGGCAGTGGGAACTCAGACTGGTGCTTTAAGGCTGTATCCTTCCACTGAGTTTTATTTCTTAAACTTTTACTGTATTCTCCCCAGCCCTGTTGTGATGCTGATTAGTGGTTGTTCTTGCTTAATTCCAGAGAAATGATCAGGTAAATATTATGTGAAATCATGTGGTATTGGCTTTTCTCTAGATTATAAATACATTCAGTTTTATGTTGTTATGATCTTTGTTGGTTCTTAGTTTATAGTAGCTAAACATATATCCACATAGCGTTCTAAAGTTTTACTGTCTTTGCTAGGAGCTAGAAGTTTCTAAGGGGCATATATCTGCTTATACTAGTAGTCTGTTGAATGGAATATGTTAAGGACCAGGTTTAAAGACAGTAGCACAGGGTATGTTTTAATTGGTTTTTAACAATTGCATATGGTTGATGTTGAACTTATGACCTATTATTCTAATGAATTAGAGGTTGAATTTGGCTGTTTCTGACTTGTCCATCTAGAAAAATCAATAGAAGACAGATGTCTTAATTTTGTATAGCTAGTTATGAAAGGTTGCTATTTCCAGAAGCTACAGAGCATTTTCTTAGCATAATGCACATAGATAAGTGTCCTCTTTTTGATGTTTTCCTTTTGTAGTCTGCATTTGTTATGTATGTATAAGAACTGTTAGGTTAGCAGTATTCTGAAGTATTTGAATAGAGAATTACTTTTCCTGGTTATGCATGAACTAGAATAGAAGTTTTGTCATAGCCTATTTTCCCCTACTCAGTCTTTAAGATAATTTTTTTTAGTCTGAACAATGCAGACTACGTCTCATTTCCTCTTTTAAAAACTCACTTAAATTGTGTTTGCTTTTACGAGGACATTGAACCATCTTAACCTAAATACCTTATTTTTAAACTTAAACATAAGAGTTTTAAAAGAAAATACCATGTTTGGTCATTTGTTGGATATCTGCTTTCTACGTATTACTGAAGTAATATGTTGGTAGTAAATAGAAAAAATTCACTAGACATTACTATCGTCAAAACAAACAAAAGGCAGAGGGGGGAGCTTTTTATCACTTACACCTGCCTCCTGGTAGGGGGCAGGGAACCTGCATTTAAGTTAAAGATGTGCCTTGCTTTTTCCTTATAATTTTATAAAATCTTCATTTCAAAGGAGTACTATATATGGTATTAGGATATGCTAAAGTTTCACTTGATATCAGTGTGCCTTCTTCAAAATGATCATAAAAGTTCTTTCAGATGGGCCATTGAACTCTTACTAAATGAAGTCCCCCATTCATAGCAAATACCAGTAATGCAATCATACCTATTAAAATGATAACGTCTGACCAGCCAAGATCCAAATCAGGGAATTTCTAAGTTGTTTGTGTAAAGGGCTCTTAACCCAAGCATCTAGATAGTTGAGACTAGAATATTTTTGGCTTAAATTGTTCAGAGATTTTTATCCCTAAACTAAATGATCAGTACCTTCTCACTTAGGATTCCTATTTTTAGTCTTGTGAAGATGGGAATAAAGTTAATTTCTGTCATTGTAGGTACTGAGTGTTCAGTAAAACTCTGTAGTGACAAGATTAGTGTATTGTTGGATCTAGATGGCTGTTTAGAACTGAAAGCTGATTTTTTTTGTTGTTCCCAACAAAAGAATATCATCACTGTACTAAAAGAGAAAAGTTGAATTAATCAATTATTTTAATGTTATTTTGCTTTTCTTTTAAATGGGCTGAATTTTTACAGTTTTCCCAATGCAGTCTCAATTTTTTCATGGTAAATAAGTTTCCTTTTTCTTTTAACAGCCAATGTACCCCTTTTGTAATTTAATATAATTATAAAGGGAGTACCACTAGCAAGGCTGATTTTATAAAACATCTTTTTCTTAGACAGGACCTTTACCCCTATGCTTTTGAGTAGTTAGCAAGTTGACACAGGGAGGAGGAGAGGTGTTGGGCCTAATGCTAACTGCCAAATAAAAGCAAGGATCAATTGTCCAAAATCATTACTTGTATATGACTTTTGCTTATACACATTTTTTAAATAGTTAAATACTATATGAGCGTAAATAAATTTGTAATTATATTTTACAATTAGACTCTACTTTTTTTTTTAAGAACCTGTATTAGAATTAAGTCAGGAAAACTATTTACCAAATATCTATTTTCCGTTTTTTGAGATTTATATGAATGTTCCAGAGTGGTAAATTGGTTCGTCTACCAGTAATACCACCTAGTCATTCCTTCTGTTAAGTTTATGTAGATCAGTTTATAAGCTTTATCTATTATGGCTTTGACTTAATATAAAATGACTAAGGCCTTTTTATTTTTATCTAATTTCCACATATGTGAGCTAAGATATGTTATTCTCTCTCTTCTTTATTCTCAATGATAGACAACTAAAATTTTACTTTCTAACGTCATAGCTCCATATTGGTATAATATGCAGAATTATTAAAGATTAATCCTGTGGCCCTTGCTTTATTAATGTTTTTCTTTATCAAAATTGGTTTCTTCTTATATTAGATACTTGTAGCCTATAATTGTCTTAAAAGGTGTCTTTAGAGAAGAAATATACTTCTAGATATAGAAGTATATATATCTATATATATTCTAGATATATATACTTCTATACTTCTAAGTACTTCTATACTTCTAACTTCTATACTTCTATACTTCTATACTTCTAAGTATAGAAGTATATACTTCTAGAAGAAGAAACATACTTCTTTAATTGTTGAGCAGAAATAAGGAGATATATTCAGAAGTAGAATTGGGCCATTGGAATTCGAAATGCATATCTGATTTGACGAATAGAAGGTCGCCCTAAATTTTGGGGTACTGAACTGTATTAATCTACTTTGAAGTTAAAAAAAACATGAGGAAACTTGCGTCTGATATCTCTTATTTGTAGACAAGAGTTGATGAAAATCTGAACCTTAAGTAATATCTAACTAATAATGAGACAGTATAAATTTTATGGATTTGCTGCATTAATGTATAGCAAATGACTGAGATATTACTTATAAACATGCTTTATGTTCAACCTTCTTGGCTTCTGGAGAGAATATGAAGTTGGAAGGTACTTATTGATAGGAAGCGGAAAGCTTATTTTAAATAAGTCGTACAGTAGTGATATGATTTATTTTCATTCTCTTTTTTGCCATGTATAATTTGATTCTTATGAATAATCTAGGGATCAAACTATTGGTATAATAGGGAATATAGTCAATAATGTTGTGATAACTATGTCTGGTATCAGATGGGTACTAGACTTACTGGGATGATCACTTTGTAAGTAATATAAATGGCTCACCACTATGTTGTACACATGAGACTAATATATGTCAACTGTAATTTTAAAAACTTGAAAGAAATTTAAAAACTAATGGGATATAACAATCTAATTATCTATTCCCTTATGGATAAGTGAAAGGGGACAAAGGTTCTGATTGAAGCATGCAGGCGCGTCTAGTAATATACCTTGGAGGTTATTTAACAAGCATTAGTTAAGTGTTAACATTAGATTATGGATTGTGGCCTGAATTCTGGTTCTTGTCAGTAAAGAATTATGTGTTCTTGAATTAGGGTGGTATTTTTTAACTTTTAAAGTGAAGGTACTATATTAGATGATGATTTCATTGAGAAGCAGTTTTGTGATTCCAAGTAGCTATACTATATTCATAAATGTGACTATTCAAAACAAATGAAAATATGATTTTTGCCTTCAAAAAGTTTCCAGTCCTAATTAAAGGACTAGAATTAGATAAACATAATTAGTATTAAAGAATTATTTAATTATTTACTGACACCGCACAAAGTTATATTACAGGGAAGTTAATTGCATTTGGTGACATTGATACACACTAGTAGATAAGGATTCTGAATGGCAGAGAAGAATGAGTGGAAAATTATTTTAGGCAAACGGTGTGGGTAGAATTAGAGAAAAGGGAATTATCATCATAATTTAGAGGAATACTAAAGAGGTTCCTTGGAATAGTGATCCTAATTGAGTTGGGAGTGAAATAAGGAGCCATTTGGTAGAGCACCTCAAATGTTAACCTGGGGTTACCTGAGTGTTATTGAGGAATCACTGTAGTTATATAAGAGATGCTGACAGGAAGAGAGTGTGATATTTAGTATGATTATTGGGGCAGTGGTGTCATGGAGGAAAAGAATAGACTAAGTGAAACTTCAGATGTAACCGTAATGCATATGGTTAGCAAAGTGGATATAAAATGGGGTAGTAGAATGGGAACTGGAGAAGGACTTGATGATTCTTTTACATAACATCTTGGAAGGAGTAACTGAAGGTGATAAAAAAAATTTGCAAATATACTGAGGCAATTACAAGACAGACATGGAAAACTTGGTAGAGAGGGTGGCAAAGTACCAGTAATATTTGCACTTGCCATCTTTCACTCTTGTCATATTGCCATTTTGAGAAGGTAGCCTAGACTACTTATTTAGCATGAGAATTTGGTAAGCTTTTATATTTGATTTCCTTGATTTTGTTATTGAATTGAACTAGTTCAAAGCCATGATTAGCTCTCTGACAGTGTCCATTTATCCTAGTCGGTGTCTCTCAGTAGGGGTAGCATTTTTGGGCTAGATTATTCTGTGACTTTATCCAGCACGTTGCAGGCTATGCAGTATCCTTGGTCCCACCTACTGAATGCCGGGGCTGCTCCTGCTGTCAGTGTGGCAGCCCACACTCCCCCATAGTCTTCCTGGGGCCCTTGGTGAAGAACCTCTGCACTTAGCTCAGGTTCTTCAGTTAAAAAGGAATAATAACCCCACCTAGCTCATGACGTTAGCATCAGGATTAAACGCGGTAATGTGTACCTGTAGTTTTTAAGATCATGCAGGGACAGTTTTGGTGAACATTCAATATCATTGTTACTAATGAGGTTTTTTTCTGTGATTTTAATTTTGAGGTCCTTCATTTATTTCAGCAAATAATTGCTGAGAGGCACTGTCTAGGAAGGCCTTAATTTCATTTATTTTTATAGCTGATACAGTTTTTGAGTAAAAGGTCTAGAAAGCATTGTTTTTCTCTTTAAAGTGTGGCTTTAAAATGATTGCTATTCTCAACCACAAGTTTGCAAAATATGTAGATGTAATCAAGTCGTATGTGAAAGTTACACATAGATGATAAATTGATGATTGTTTAATAATTTTGCGCTTGTAAGATAGCATTAGAATGTTTGAATGCTGCTTATTAATTTTATTTTAGGAAACAAAATATTGAAAAAAGGACTTAGAAATACGACTTTTGTTCAAAATAGTTAAAAGTGAAACAATATATTTAGCTTGAATTTAGCCAGATTTTTATCTATTCTTCTTCCCTGCCAACCTTTCTGTTCAGAACAAAAAGCTAGTCATTTGGAATTCTAGCTATAGAGGAGAAATGGAGAAATAAGGACTTTACAGTACTTTTACTTCTCAACTCTTAACTCTTTATTTCAAAGGACTTTGTATAAAAGAAAGAATGAGTACTGTGTCAGCTGTAGGTTGTGATTCTCAGTGTGGATTACCGCAGCAGGAGGGGTAGACACATTTACTTTAGAGGCCACCAGAAATGATGTCTGCCTGGAAGCAGTTATTTTGCCATGAATTTCTTGTGGAGGGAAACAATGTGTGATAAATTCTGAATGGAATTGAAAAGGGATATGTTAATTATTACAGAATCAGGTCTATGCTTGTTAAGCCTTTCTGCTTTAAGTAAGATGAGTTTTTTCCCCACGTTTGGTATTCTCTGTTTTTCAATGTAATTTGTTTTTAAAATTATAATCTGACAGTGCCATTCTGAAGGAAAAAGGTAAAGGGATTTAGGAGGAATTACTTTAACATTAGATGATTTGTATTCTAGTCGTCAGATTAATTTTGTATAAGCCAACTAAAATCTCTGGGCTTTTGTTTTTTCTCCTGTAAAATGAGGAAACTGTAATGAATGATTTCCAAGAGTTCTAAAATCTCTAGTCTAACTCTCTAGAATTTCTTTTTTGGTGAAGGATTTGGGAGTGCTCTGGACCATTTCTGTCTAGAGTGGGCTCTTGATGGGTGGTTCCAAGTGCGCATTAAAGAGGAGGAAGTTTTGGACTTCTCCCTGCCATGGGTCCCTTTACTTGGTATCGGTTGACTGCGTTCATAATCCAAGTCAGTAGATTCAAGTGCAAACCTTTTCTACAAAAGAGAGAAGGAAAAACCTGTGAAAAACACTTTGTTGGTGTTGAAACAATGCACATTGAATACTGAGATGGTGCATTGTTGCTTTTCTTTGTACAGTAGCCCCCACTTAATCCATTGGAGAGCTGTTCCCAGATCCCCAGTAGATGCCTAAAACGCCATGTCATACCAGACCCTATGAATACTGTGTTTTTTCATATACATACATACCCTCTGATAAAGTTTAATTTATAAGTTAGATACAGTAAGAGATTAACAGCAATAACTAATAATGGAATAGAACAATTATACCAATACACTGTAATAAAAGTTATGTGGTCTCTCAAAATATCTGATTGTACTGTATTGACCCTTCTTTTTATGACTGTGTGAGGTGATACAGTGGCTGTGTGATGCGCTGACGTGCGGAAGTGATGTAAGCATTGTGACCTGGTGTTAGGTGCAAGATTTTTATCACACTCCTCAGAATAAGTGCACTATTTAAATTTTATGAATTATTTCTAGAATTTTCCATTTAATATTTTGGACCACAGTTGACCATGGGTAATTGAAATCACAGAAAGTGAAGCCAAAGATTAGGAAATCTGGGACATTTAAAAATATTAACAAAGTTTTCTTTCTTGAGTGTTAATGATCAAGATGTCAAATCAAAGTGAAATTACTGAAAAATAATACTGGGTCCCCAATTACATGATTTTAGTATTTTTTATGTAAGAGATTTAGTGTAGAGACTCTTCCTTGAGTTTCTGGTATGTAATTTGAGTGCTAAATTTGTTAATTGTATAGTAACTTGGAATAGTAGTAACTGCTGATGTACATGTAAATAATTGGACCATAGAGGTAAGCATCACTAAAAAAAGATAAAGACGAGGATAACCACAGCTTAACTTCAAGCATTGGAAGTGACACATTATTTACAAGATGAAAATCAGTAATCAGAGTGTCAGTATTGATTTGTTTTGTAATGTATAAGTGAGAATTTCTTGTCCTGATTTGGCATGTTATCATCAGAAGGTATACTCAGTATTTTAAGATTGCAGATTAATAAAATGTTTCTGGTTTGACCTAAAGAGTTGTCCATCTGTTTAAGCATATAACAGAATGAGATAGAGAAAAGAGCATTTTACTATGCCCTACCTTTTATATTTGAATGCCTTTTATTAAGATAGGTTTTAAACATAATCTAGTGCTACAAAACTTTTTGGGAAGCAAAACAAAGTGTTGACTTGATTTTTATGAAATGAAGTTTATAAAACTGTCATCATAAAAGTCTGTTCATTAAAAGGTACTTGAAACATCTCTCTTCTCTTAGTCACATGTGAAGTAAGTCATTCTAAGGAAAATAAATAGTATCTTCCTATTTAATTACTCAGACTTCTTCTAATAAAGATGTTCAGGCTTCTACATAATTACATTGTACATTGATTTGAACCTATCTCTAATTTTTATTTGCAACAATAAAGAAGAAAGTAATCTTTATATATCAGTATTATAATTTTTAACATTTTTTGAAGAATTTAATATCTAGAAGTCATCTACTTTTGGATTTTACAATCCTAATTGCTTTAATCTCTCATTATCTTTGTGTTTCATTTTAAAGGAGTTTTGGCTCTATCTACTGTGTACCCTTTTTTCTTTTCCTTTTGAGCTGTGCATGGAAGGTGGACTGAGAGGGAGGTAGGAGAAAGAATTGTTGTCACCATTTACTCTTCATTACTCAGTGTTTCACAGTGCAGCATGTTTTCAGTGATTTTTCTTTTTCTTTTTTAAAATTTAATCTCTATTATATTTTTTCCATTACCATTTAGTCCCCTTGTATACTCCTCCCCCCTGTAATCACCACACTGTTGTCCATGTCCATGAGTCCTTTTTCCTTTTTGCTCAACCCCTCCACTCCCTACCCGCTCCCACCCAGAGCTGTCAGCCTGCTCTCTACCTCTGAGTCTGTCCACATTTTCCTTTTTAGTTCAGTTTCTTCATTAGATTCCACTTATGAGTGAAATCATATGGGATTTGTCTTTCTCAACTGGCTTATTTCACTGAGCATAATGTTCTTTAGGTCCATCCACTTTGCTGTTGCAAGGTGCAAACTTTTCTTTCTTCCAGCTGAATACTGTTCCATTGTGTAAATGTCCCATAGTTGTTTTATCTACTTATGTACTGATGGACACTTGGGCTGCTTCCATATCTTGGTGATTATAAATAATGCTGCAGTGAACATAGGGTGCTTATGTTCTTTCAAATGCCATTTGACCCAGTGATCCCACTTCTGGGAATATATCCAAAGGAACCCAAAACACTAATTAAGTCTAGAATACACTTTTCCCTGTTAAAATAATTCTTATTTTAAATTCCAGTGCCTTTGTCTTTGTGATGCATGTTTGTTTTAATTCCATCTCAGCTTCCACCCATGTAACCATGTTTTTCTTAATTCAGCATTTAACATCTAATACATTACTATTTAATATTAAATAGATGTTAAATGTCTAAAATTAAATCTTTTAGAAGTTATAGCTATAATGTTGACTGGTATTTTCTTTCAAATGGGCTGTTAGAAATGTTACAGCATATGAGAAGATGCATTGGGCTCCAAAACAATGGAAATCAGAATCAGGCAGTACCCTCTGCCTTAGCACCAGACAATAGTCAGTATATAATTATAAAATCAAAACAAAGAGCATGCAATTCTTAAATGATCGATTTACTGTGTCCTCTACTAAAGATGACATTGAAGGAGGGTGGGTGTGTGCATACGTTGAAGTAATGAAGATCTAAGTCTGTAGTTCATTAGTCAGCAACTTTTTCTGTAAAGGGCTAGGTAGTAAATAGTTTGGCTTTATAATCCCTGATGTAGCAATTCAACTCTGCCAGTGTACCCAGTGTACACAAAAGCAGCCATAGACAATATGTGAAGGAAAGAATGTAGATATTTCAATAAAACTTTATTTGTAAAATTGGGCAGTAGGCTGGATTTCATAAACAAGCCAAAGTTTGCCAGTCCCTGCTTTAGTTTATCACTCTTCCTTGCTTTTAAATTGTATATGGAGACAAATGTTCGGAAAGGTATTAGTACTGATTTTTTGTGATATCATAAATTACACATCAGTTTAAATTTAACTTTTAGCCATAAATAGAAAAATATTTTAAGAAACAGCAATACTCAATGGCATATATTGCCACAGCATGCCAAGTAAAATTTCCCTAAGTATTTTTTGATCCTGTGAAAGTGGCATTATTTTCCTTGTGAATTCTAATTATTATGTTAATAGCGTTGATTAATTAGACATTCTTTAGGGGAAGTTCAGTGATCAATTATATTGAAGTTTTCAACTTATTTAAGACCTCTACTTTCTAATTTTAATTAAAAATGTATTTTCATTTATAGATTTTTCTAATATTTTCATTACTATTACATAGAGATATATTGATATAATTAGATAATTCACTTTTTACAGTAAGCATTTTACAAAAAATATTGTGGTTTCTTAAATGTCTGCAAATATTGATAGAAATAATTCATTTTCATTTGTGGAAGAAGAAGACCTAGAAAATAAATAATGTATTTATTTAAAAATACATTGAATTTAATGTATTTATACATTTAATGTATTTCTTACATTTTTAAATAAATATAAAAAATACATTTAAAAAAACTTGTAAAGCTCCTAGAAACAAGTTCAGGTGCATGGTTATCTTCTTTAGAGTCTGATATATTGCATTTCCCTTTGGAAAGAATGTTCATGGTACTTTAATTGGAAACTGAAATTATATCTACTTTTTGAAAAAAATTATCATTGCTCAGTGTTTGCATCACTTTCCAGTAGCAATAAATGTAGATATAATTTTATTCAGTAAATAAGACTGATTTCTGTTTAATGCCATTTCTCCAACTGGTGTTCGTCCTTTTGGAAGTTATTATATAAGAAAAATAAATGAAAGATGACTACTGGGCTTATTTCTTTATATTTATTGGTGCTATGATTTAAAAATAAGCATTAATCTACAGTAAGTTAGATTCCCTTAAAAAGGGGGAGAGTGTAAAGATTTTCATCTAAAAACAGTTAAATTTTTGGTTTTATAATCATCTTTACTTAAAGATTAAGGGTTGCTTAATATGTGATGTTATTTACAAAATATATATAGTCTTAGAACTTATATGGTAGTTACTGTTGAATACCAAGGTTTTTTTTTTTAATTAGAGGTATTTTTATTACAGTTTTTGTGTGTGTATTTCTTTAAGCAAATGCTATCTAGAACTTTGACACTTTTCCCTGTGAGGTTGTCTGTTGAAGAGTGATTAATCCTACCATTTCCTAAAAGTACATAATCTTTTCTTGTAATAATAGCAGTACCTCTGCTTTTTCACAGCGGTACTCTGCCAAGGGTGACTGTAAATCTAGTGGCATCAGCTATTGCAGTACTTTCTGCTAAATTGCTTTCCTTTTGTGCATTTTTCCCTTTTGTCTTTTGAAAGGAGAAAAAGTGTTAAAAAAGACTTTTCCATCTATTCAGTCTTTGTACTGTATTTTTCATAATGTGTCATATTTTTCTTTTAAAATTCACTTTATCATGCTTGAGAAAAGAGCTTAGCCATTAAGCATCTGAGAATGGATGCTAGGGTAAAAGATTGTTTTTCCTTGCCATGTGAGAACATATGTTCCTTCTTGTATCTTTAACCCATACCGCTATTATTTATGACCATATTTCATAGTAGACTGAGCAAGTGGTTCATTTAAAAGTGTATCTATATATCAAAAGCTATTTTAAAGAATTGCCTGTGATAAATGCAATTCATTTTGATCCCTTTAGTCCTAGTCCTAACTCCAAAACAGTAAATAATAAGAATGAATATTTTTCAATCAGTCTTAACTTGTTTATAAATGATAAAACAATCTGCCCTGACTGGCATGGCTCAGTAGATTGAGCAGACTGTGAAGCAAAGGGTCACTGGTTGAATTCCCAGTCAGGGCACATGCCTGGATTATGGGCCAGGTTCCCCTAGGGGGCATGCAAGAGGCAATCACATATTAATGTTTCTTTCCCTCTCTTTCTCCCTCCCTTCCCCTCTCTCTAAAAATAAATAAATACAATCTTTAAAAAAATTAAAAAATCCAAAATAATAGTGGAAGAGGTAACTAGAGGCCTATTTCAACCCAGTTAATACTGTAGTGCTATATTAATCTCAATGCTGCAATTACTTTTTTTGTTTTGATGTTCATTTCATATGAAAAGAAAGCTGTTGATTGACATAGTTTTTAAAATACCATTGGCCACTTCTTGTAAGATGTTACAGTTGTGTTAAGAAAATTTTCAGTGTTGAGCTATGCATTCTTCATGGTTAATTTTATCATTCTGTCATTTTTTTTACTGCAGAAATAGTGCATGTTATAGCTTGGTTTATATAGCAGACTAGTAAAATGTCAGAATTGTGAGTCATCGGTACAAATTATGTCCACAGCTAGCTTAATTTCTTAATATGTTATTTTTTAATGGATTTTATTTTTTTACGACAGTTTTGGGTTCACAGCATATTTGAGCAGAAACTTCAGAAATTTCCCATATGCCCCTGTTCCCACTTGGCATAGCCTCCCCCATTATCAACATTCCCTACCAGAGTGTTACATTTGTTACAATTAATGGCATGTGATAATCATTCAAAACTTACATGGGTCTTGACAAATGTATAACATGTGTCCACCATTGCAGTATCATACAGAATACTGTATTTTATTCCCTTAAGAACCCCTGTGTTCCACCTTTCCTTTGTCCCTCCTCCCTAACCTGTAGTAACCACTGATTGTTTTACTGTCTTCATACTTTCGTCTTTTTTTGCAGTGTCATATAGTTGGAATCAAGTAGTATGTACCCTTTTCACATTGGTTTCTTTTACATAGTAATATGAATTTAAGTTTCCTCTGGGTTTTTTATGGCTGATAGATCATTTTTAGTGCTTCATTGGATGTACCCCAGTTTATTTGTCCATTCACCTACTGAAGGACACCTGAGTTTCCAAGTTTGGACAATTATGAAAACTGTGGCTCTAAACTTCTTTGTGCAGGTTTCTCTGTGTATATGAGTTTTCACCTCCTTTAGGTAAGTACCAAGGAGTGTGATTACTAGATAGTGTAGTATCTTTAGTTTTATAAAAAACTGCTAAACTATCTTCTAAAGCAGGCATGCCATTTTGTGTTCTTACCAGCAGTGAACAAGACATCATAATCTGTTCCTGCACATCATAATCAGCATTTGGTGGTGTGAGTTTGGATTTTGGCTCTTCTCATAGGTGAATGGTAGTACCTTTTTATTTTAATTTATGTTTTCTCAGTGACATATGATGTAGAACATCTTTTCATATGCTTATTTGCCAATCGTGTACTCATATCTTCTCCCCTGAGGTGTCTGTTAAGATCTGTGACCCATTTTTTAAATAGATTATTCATTTTCTTATTGAACTTTAAGAATTCTTTGTATATTTTGGAAAGCAGTCCTTTATTAGATGTGTCTTTTGCAAGTATTTTTTTCAGTCTATGGCTTGTATTATCATTCTCTTGACATATTTCACAGATTACAAGTTTTTACTTTTAATGAAGTCCATTTGATCAATTATTTTTTCATGGATGGTGCCTTCGTGTTGTATCCAAAAGGTCATTACCATATGCAGGGTCATCTAGGTTTTCTCCTATGTTATCTTTAGGAGTTTTATAATTTTGCGTTTGACAGTTAGGTCTACAATACAATTTTGAGTTAATTTTTTAGAAGGGTATATGGTTTGTGTCCAGATTCATTTTTGTGGTAAGGTGTGGGGAAAGAGGGAGAGTGTTCTGTAGTCCTATAATTAGGTTTTATAATTTTAGTGAGCCCGTGAACTCCACAAGTACTTCTCAGTCCTCTCCTGCTCCTCCCCTCAATCCCCAGGTGAGTTAGGATGGCTAGAGCACGTTGGAATTGGGTATTGCCACCAAGTCAATTAGGTGCTGATAAACCCCCAGCAGTTTAGGCTGTGGTTAGTTCCTCCTGAGGGTAGACCTTGTTAAGAACTGATTGCTCCATGATCTCACCTTTAACAGGAACCTAAACAACAAAATAAAAAAACAAACAAGCAAAATATAACCAAAGACACTGAAATAGAGCACAGGCTGACAGTGACCAGAGGGGAAAGGGGAGAGAATTTCAGGGGCAAAGGGGAAGGGTTTATAGGGACAAGTATAAAGGACACATGGAAAAAAATTAGGGGGGGGGTGGAAGTGAGAGGGAGGTGGGGAGGGCTGTGGGGGTCGGCTGGGATGGGAGTAAAAGACAGAAAACTACATAAACAGCAATTAAAATAAAATTTTAAAAAACTATATATATTTAAAAAAAAAGAAAAAAGAACTGAGTGCTCCAGTACATTTATAAATGGTTGCTTTACCTCTTCCCAAGCTGGAAGCAGGAGGGGATTTTTCTCAGATACTCACGGTGAGAAACCCCTGGTGGGGTTTATGCTGGTGAAACTTGGTCATGCGTGGATCACACTGGACTTTCTCTCAGATTTCCGTACATTAAGCCTCCAGCAATTCCTCAATTTACAGTTTAGATTTCCCTACCCAGGCACTGTATCCTGATTGGTTTATTTTGGTAAGCTGTGGTTCTCTGTATTGGCTTGCCTCTGCAAATTGGGGCACCGATTTGCTCTTGACCTCACTAATGAATCTAAGAATTGCTGATTTTTAGTTTGTTCAGCTTTTTACTTACTGTCAGGGTGGAATGACAACTTTTGAATTACTTATGTGCTGGAAGTAATGTTAACTAGAAACTGGAAGTCTATGTCAATTTTTATAGAAGAAAATTGTCAAAAAGATCTTCAAAAAGAGATTTAAAAATTGGTAATTGTCAAGTAGTTGAAACTAGAAAGGGGTACTCAACTGTGAAAGTGTAAATATTATTTGACAGGCTTTGTATTGCAAATATATTCAGAGGTCATAAAAATACAAAATGAAGTATTCTCCACTATATTAAATTTTGGTAGTGATTTATTAATAAGATCTTGTTTTGAGCATATTCCTATCCAGTTGATTAGAAGCTAGTTCAGATAGAATAGACTATTAGATTATTTCTAATGGTCTGTCTGATTCTGTACTATTACTTTTGTCCACTTTAGAAATTCATTAAAATAAACTAAATTTGTAATGATGATGTTTACAGGTTAAATGGTGTAGAGGGGGTCTGGAAGCAAAGTAACAATATGTGCCCTGCTGTCCCATGCCTTCCGCTCCTCTGCAGCAGGAACCATTTTCCTGTTTCTATGCATGTTGCTGACTCTAAAGAAAATGCTTTGCCATTGTTTTTTAAATCAACTCTAGAAATTATCTTTTTACTTCCTGCCTTGAAAAATGAGTATTAGATTCATGTCTCCCCTCCCAATATAGTCATGTCACTATCTTTACTTTCTCTGTCTGCATTTGTAACTTCCATAACTATTATGGCTAATTCTTTATATTTCCTCCGTCAACTATGCATACTAGCCCTTGGCTCCCCACTTTGTAAAATAAAAACATTAACCTATCTTCCTTTTCCTTCCTCCTTTTCTCACCAACTGCCATGGAGCTACAAGGTGGGAAAACATGGAGACAAAGTAAACTTTTTGTTCGATTCTAAAAGTTAAAAATGCATTAGGACTTTTTTATTGTGATGATGATTCTTTTTCATTCCTTAGCCAAGTAGTTCCTTTCTTGTACAGTTGTCTTCCTCTGCCCGCCTTCCTGGCCTAGACTCACTGACTGCTTTCATCTCCTGCTTAAATTCCTCAGGCTTCTCCAGGAGCAAGTCATAACTCTGGAGTCCTCTTGTTCCCCCCATACCTGTCCTTCATTAAATCCCCAACTGTCCCACTTCAGTCTGGACCAGGGCTGTTTAGCTGTTTATGTCAGCTGCCTCACTATGCTGGACTTCTCCTTCATCTTTTACTGGGTTGATTTCTTTATTTCCTAGACCTTGTTATTGGTTTTTTTGTTTGTTTATTTGTTTCCTCTTTTGATTAATCGGAACACAGCCTTCAGTGGTGTCCTAACACAGTGATAAGATGCCTGAGGTCTTGCATGTGTAAAAAATCTTTCATTAAACTTTTTTAGTGGTTTGATTGAATACAGAGTTGTAAATTGAAACTGCTTTATCTCAACTCTGAGGGCATTGCTGCGTTGTCTTTGATTGTCTTTACTTTGTGGGTAACCTTTTGCTTGTTGTTTTTTCTTGGTAGCCTCTGGAGTGTCTTTTCAAGCATTCATGTGACAGGGTTGTGGAGTGATTTATTTAGATGTGGGTCTTCTGCGATTTCCATTTGAAGACTCATTATTTAGATGATAAGTAAAATACATTGCTATTTCTTTGATAACTTCTTTTTTTCTTGTTAAGTGTTAACATCTAAAATAATCCTTTATATATTGTATATATATTTTTTATTTTCCAAGTTCTTTGTTCTTTGTTGGTACTTTTTAAATAGGTTCTTGAGGCAGAGTGATAGCAAACATTTTTGTTCAGCTTACTATCTTTATCCAAAGTCTTTTTTCCTAGTTTTTAATTGTTGTAATTTAAAATTGGAATCTCTTGAATAATTTTCATCATTATGTTTTAAGAATTAATGTATATTGTAAATTATTTGATGGAAATATAAATCTTCATGTTTTATTTTTAAAAAGCTATTTTTTTGTGTGGGATAGAGATACATCTAAAACCATACTATTTTTTTATGTATTAGAAGTTCTTATTTGCATAAGAGAGTACTATATTTTTTGTTGTTGTTTTTCATCTGTTAAACATTTCCTGTGTTTAAATCTTGAGTAAAGTAAAATTTTTTAAAATTGAATGCAGGGCAGAAGGAAATGAGTTTAATTACAACAAGGCTCAACTACAGTCTTACTTTTTCCTATTACTATGCTGCATTTTATTCAGGTTGCTAATTAAACTCATTCATTGCTCATAAAAGATACTTTAAAATTTCATATAAAAGGAGTATATATAAAAATATAATGTTTTGCCCTGGCTGGTGTAGGATTGAGCGCGGGCCTGCGAACCAAAGGATCTCGGTTTGATTCCCAGTCAGGGCACATGCCTGCAGGGGATGCACGAGAGGCAACTATACATTGATATTTCTCTCCCTCTCTCCTTCCCTTCCCCTCTAAAGATAAATAAAGTCTTTAAAAAGATAATTAAAAAAATGTAATGTTTTAATTTGTTTCATTAGTAAGTTCAGTCATTGTTTTGCCTTAAATTCAGTCTTTATTTTTGCCTGTTTATATGTTGTTATTATTTATCATTCATACAAGCTGAATTTTGTTTCTTAAATAAATAAGTTTTATTGAGATTTTTACATACCATTAAATTCACCCTTTTAAAGTGTACAGTTCAGTACTTTTCTTTATGGTCACAGTTACGCAGTTATCAAAACTTTGATGTCAGAACGTTTCGCTGTCCCAGTAAGAAACCCCATATCCACTAGCTGTCGCTCCCCATTACCTTCTCCACCCAGCACTCACAGCCACTTACCTACTGCCTGCTTCTACGGATTTGTCTCTTCTGGGCATTTTATATAAATGCATTCAAACAATACGTAGTTTTTTATGACTGGCTTTTACTTGCATGATGTTTTCAAGTTTTGTCCATATTGTCGCATGTATTAGTAGTTTGTTTCTTTTTATGGCTGAATATTCCATTATATAAATAGACTGTATATTATTTATTCATTCATTGTGTGTGGACATTTTGTTTTCCTCATTTTTGATTATTGTGAATAATGCTGCTGTGAACATCTGGGTAGAAGTTTTGTGTCTGTGTGTTACCATTTTTCTTTTTTATATTCCTAGGAATGGAATTCCTGAATCATACGGTAACTCTGTTTAATGTAGAGGAATTGCCAATCTGTTTTCCAAAGTGGCTGTACCATTTTACAGTCCTACCAACAATAATTGAGGGTTCTGATTTCTCTCTGTTATCACCAGCTGTTGATGCTGTCTTTTTTATTATAGCCATTCTAGAGAATGTGAAATGGCATCTCATTGGTTTTTATTTACGTATCCCTAATGACTAATAATGTTTATCATCTTTTCATGTACTTTTTTTCTATGTGCATACCTTTTGATAAATGTCTATTTAAATTTTTTCCCCATCTTTAAATTGGATTGTCTTTTTGTTGTTCTGTTGTAAAAGCTCTTTATATATACTGGACATTAAATCCTTATCAGATATGTGATTCATAGATATTTTCTGTGGATTATCTCTTAACTGGTGGTGTTCTTTGAAGCACAAATGTTTTTGATTTTGATGAAGTCTAATTTTTTAACTTATTTTTTTCTTTCGTTGCTTGTGCTTTTGGTGTTCTGTATGAGAAACCATGCTGTTGTCTGAGGTCACAAAGATTTACTCTTGTGTGTACTTGTAAGGGTTTTATATTTGTAGCTCTTAGGCCTCTATTCCATTTTAAGCTAATACTTGTTCATAGTGTGAGCTAGGGTTCCAGATTTATTCTTTTTCTGTAGAGATCCAGTTGTCCCAGCACCATTTGTTGAAAAGACTGTTCTTTCTTCGTTGAGTGATCTTGATATCATTATCACAGCCAGCCGATCATATGATCAGTGTTCGTTTCTGCACTTTCAGTTCATTCCATTGCTCTATATATCTTACCTTAATGCTAATACCACATGTCCTGATTATTATAACATTGTAGTATGTTTTGAAATCAAGCAAGTATGAGACCTCCAAGTTTGTTCTTTTTTTGTCAAGATTATTTCTACTATTCTGGGTCACTTTCCTTTCCATATGAATTTTCAGGATCAGCTTGTCACTTTCTGAAAAAAGCTGGGATTCTGGAATTCAGGTAGTGATTGCCTTAATTTTGTAATCAGTGGTGAATATTGCCATCTTTACATTATTTAGTCTTTTGTTGCATGAATATGGGATGTCTTTCCATTTATTTAGATCTTTGTTCAGTAATGTTTTGTAGTTTTCAATGTACAATTCTTGCATTTCTTTGGATAAATTTATTCCTAAGTATTTTTTTGTGATGTTACTGTAAATTTAATTGTTTTCTTAACTTCATTTTTCAGATTGTTTATTGCCAGTGTACAGAAGTACAATTGATTTTTGTATATTGATCTTGTGCAAAGCTTGCTGAACTCATTTATTCATTCTAAAAGTTTTTAAGTGGGTTCCTTAGAATTTTCCATATACAAGATCATTTCATCTGTGAATAGAGATAGTTTTACTGCTTTCTTTCCAGTCTGAATACTTTGTATTTCTTGCCTGTTTTCCTTGGGTAGAACATCCTGTATAATGTTGACTAGAAATGGACAGAGTGGCTAGGGCCTTTCCTTTTCCCAAGCTTAGCAGGAAAGCATTCAGTCTTTCAGCATTAAGTATGATACTGAGCTGTGGGTTGTTCATAGATGCCCTTTATCAGGTTGAAGAAACTCTTCTCATTGAGTATTTTATCATGAAATAGTGTTGGATTTTGTCAAAGACTTTTCTCTGTGTTCATGGAGGGGATCACGTGGTTTTTATCCTTTATTCTAATATATAGTATTTGATTTGTGAGCTTTTGGAGCACAGGGTTGTTTACTCATTTTAATGTCATTTAACTGCTACGAACTGTTCCTCTCACATAGCTGTAGTCTCTAAAATGTTTTTTGGATGATAATTTTACACATGAAGATTTTGTAAGGAGGCTGTCTGAAAATTTCAACTAGAATTTGTAGAGTACGCTAACTTTTTTGCTTATTCTGCAGCGCAGTAGTGCTTCATTATTAACATTAATAGGTATTCATTACCTTAACTAATATGAAACCTGAATCTAGAAAAAATATTTGATTGGCATAATTTTTATGCCTAGTTGGTTTTGTAGTGTTTACTTGCTACAAAGAGTTACATGTGGTCTAATTTTATACTTTTAGACTAGTCTGACTTTATTATTATATACCCAGGTAAAAATACTGGTTGTACATGCTTCCTCTATGTTTATTCTGTTTTAAAATAAAGTAAGTTAGGAATTGACATATACATGTAAAAATTGACTCTGTGTATGTGTGTGCTTACATATTTAAGGCACAGTACCTGAAACTCAATAGATACTCAGTAAGTATTTCTTATATTAAGCAAATAGATTTATCATCTTAGCTAGAAATAAATGACTATATTTAATCTCATAAAAAAGTACAGTTTTGTCTGGAATAGCGCTATATGTAAAGTAAGCATAAAGCTTTCCTTGACCTCCATGTAACTAAATTTCTGGATTTTACAGACACTTTTTATTGTCTTTGAATAAAATATTGATTGATACCCACAATGTGCTGAAGTTTCAAGACTGGTAGGCTGTTTCCCATGAGACCCAAATTAATACAACTATTGGCTTGTCCTTTATTTACCAGCAGTCAGTTTTGTTTATTCCCAAATCTGTTTGCATTTTATATTTGATATTATAATGAAACAGTTAATAACATATAAATTGATAAAACAGGAATGTAAAAAGAGAGGGTTTTTAATATATGAAAACCTACAGTGAATACTTTGGAAAAACTTCATGAAGGTCAATCACCTAAAATTTCCTTTCTGATATTATGTGGATAAAATAACAGTAGGCAATTGGAAAAGAAATAATAAAACTATATGAATGCTGTACTTAGATTGCATTGCCAGTATCTTTAAAGTTCCATTTGAAAAATTAAATGTAAATCTTAAACCTGGGTAGTTATGGTTACATTTTCAGTGCTGAACTCTAGTTAATAGAGCCACACTTAAAGAAAATGTCTTTGGCTAATATCATAAGATTAGCAAAGTTACGTTTTATGTGTAAATAGCATGTAAGGTAAGTAGAATTTTTATGATTCTCCACAACAGCTCCCATTTTTTATGACCTTAGTTATCAGTCCTGATCTGGGCATGTAAGAGAAGTTTTACACTAGTCATATAAAATGGGAATAAGAGAATGTGCTAATTGATACCAGGAGGAATAATTTATCTGGGAACATTTCAATTAGACTCATTTTACTGAATAAAAGGCAAAGGCTTTGCTGTCATCTGAGAAAAATGAATGAACAGAGATGAAGACATTTCTTTCCTTATCCTACTAGTGTGTGATTTGGCACCATCAGGTGCCAATGGTAGCAATTTGAAATCTAGTTTCCTGTAGTTCATTTGGGCAATTTGGGTAGCAAATATACTACTATCAGTGATAGTAGTAATCAATTCAAGGTGTTTGAAGAGTCAGGTGCTGTTGGCTAAATATGTTCAATTAGTCTGTGACTTTATAAAATAATAGAAAAGTTAATTGTTAGTAATCAAATGAAGAAATCCATTGAATATAAATACCACCTAGAAATATTTCTAGAAGTCACAAAGAAAAACATGGTTAGAAGAATAGGAATTTAATCTTTGTTGCAATTATTTTTAATTAAGAAGAACCCTAGGGCATGTGTAAATGGAATGTAGAAATAGTCTATATACCTGAGTGTGAATTTATATAGAAGCTGTTATTTTATTAAATCCCATGAAATTTCATTTTTATATTTAGTTTTTTATTTTGTACTAATATTTATTGGGTAGTGAAAAGTAGATTATTAAAGCAGCATATTAAAATGTCTAACATGTCATTTCAAGTTTATAAAGGTTAAAAGCATGTGACAAGAGCTGGCACATAAGTTCTCTAAGTGTTTTTCTTTTTATTTATTCTTTACTCACTGTACCTTATTAATTAAGAGTGTAGACTTCAGAGCTGGAATGTTATTCGGATTCCATCTCTGCTATTTTCTAGTTGTGTGATTTGGGGCAAATTACTTAATTTCTCTGTGCTGCAATTTTTTATCTTTTTATATGAGGTGGAATTATATATTCTTGATGGGTTTTAAGAATTAAATTAGTTAAAGTATGTAACGTGTTTATATAATGCCTAACAAGAAAATACTTTGTGTCCGATGTTACTATATACAAATTCATAGAAATTTGCATTTTAATCTCTCTTCAAGCCTGTTGTAAAAATTGATGTAGTCATTGGTAAGATAACATCATGCTACATAGTTACATGGCTCTTCATTATATTTTTAGTGTGAACTATTTTAAAATGACCCTACCGGAATGAAAAATTCCTGAAAAAGGATTATTTAAGAGCAATATTCCAAAATAACATTTGTCTGCTTTTCAGATTCCTCATCTTTTTAAGTGAAAGAAAAAACTTGGACCAGAGTAAAGTTTTTTAAATATATATTACTTTGTTTCTGTTTATTGCTGTTTTAAATCCTTCTTTTTTTCCTAATACTGTCTTGTTTCTTTTAGATCTGTAGTCATTGAACATTCTGATTTTCAACAGAGACTACCTGCTTAGATTGATGTGTAATAAGACCTCAGTAGGTAGCATGTATTGACTCTCAGGTCATTGGAATATTTATGAGTCTGTTACAGTATTTACCAGATTTCTATAAAAAGCCCACACATGCCGTAAACTCCTTAACGGAATTAATGACAGCTTTGGTCGTCCGGGAGTAGAATGTTACTGCCAGCACGACAGCGGAGCCGCAGTGATCCAGCTCCAGTTCCTGATTAACGAGGTCAGTGGGTTGCTTTAACCTCTCCCACGTGTGTATGACATGGAGCCACGTCTCGTCTTTAATATTTCTTGCATTCATTCATATTGAAATGTGTAAACAAAAAACTAATTTCTTACAGTTCAGAGATAATAGTGATTCACCGTAAAGCATCATTTTGGACAGTTATATAAATGATGTTTCTCAAAACAGTGTTGCAAATAGAATGATATAAGCAAAATCATTTTGGTAGAGGGTGCTGCATTTAAATTTTATTTCAGTGATATTGAAAGTTACAAAACATACAAAAATCCATTTAAAATGTTTTTAAAGGTAGAACTTACTGTAAATACAAAATGTACTGCTCGAATGGGTTTTGAAACACAACCGGGAAACCAAAGTCCACTGGAAACTGATTATTTGTCCAAAGTTCTTGTGTCTCTTATTGGTTGAAGTAATTGATGATACCCTTTTTTTTTTTTTTCCGGTAGTGTGTAGTTTGGAAGGAGTTAGAGAAACCCTATATTTTATCAGCAGAGGAAACAGTGTGTTCACAGGTTTTAAAAAGTATGATCAGCTCAGAGTATAAATGCTTACTATAAGTAGTGACAGGTAGGAAAAGCTGGTCATAAAAGGAAGAAAGAGAAATTACTCCAGAAACGGCTTTGTGATTCTTATATGTGAGGATAATTGTGGAGATTATTTTTCCCTTAAATTTATATGAGAGAAAGAAAATACTCAGTACCTCTGACTTTTGATAAATGTTTTGTTCATATCAAAGAAAAGCATCATGAGTGTAAAGAGTTAAAGATGATAAAAGAAAAATATTCAACAAAATTAGGATCCAAATGCAATTGTGTAGGTTTTTCAGGGTAAGAGGAAGCGTTTTTTTGTTTTGTTTTGTTTTTTAACTTTAGTATTCTCCATAGAGCTGCATGAAGTGTTAAAAAAAGGTTGTCAATCCTATATACAAGAACTCAGATTTTTTTTCCTTTTTAAAAATTTTTCTTATTTTGAAATAATTAAGACTACCAGTTAGTCTCAAAATAGAGAGGTCCTGTGCATTTTTTCTTCCAGCTTCTCCCGTAGTAACATTTTATATAACAATAGTACAATAATAGTACAACATTTGTAAATTGTGTTCTATATAAAATATATTGTGCTTTGTTTTTAAGGGAGCTCTTGTGAGTGCCTTGGCTGATGACACCTTACATTTATGGAATTTACGTCAAAAGAGACCTGCCATACTTCATTCACTTAAATTTTGCAGAGAAAGGTGAGAATCTCTTGGTTATCATATATATATATGTATAAATGTATCATATATGTAGTTGCTATTCTATTTTGAAATATTTTCTTTGAATTTTGTTCTTTGATATTATTTTTTTGTGATGGACTTTGTCCTAAAAATAATTCAGAACTTCTAAGGATGTCCAGGGAAAAGTAAATTTTCTTCCTTTTCAGATCCATCTTCCTCTCCAGAGGCAACCACATAAATTTTTTTTGTGTCCTTTTAGAAATACTTGTGGTCTATGTACATAAGCAAAAATTTCTGTGTAGCTTTTTTTTGCATAAAAGGGAAGGCATTACATATTTTCTCTGTAACTTTATCTGGTAGATTGTTTCATATTGGCACTTTCAAACCTTCCTCAGTCATTTTCATAAGTGCATGATACTCCATTGTATGAAAATGCCATAATTTGTTCAGTCAGTCTTTGTTATTAATGGGCGTTTATGTCATTTTCTGTCTCCTATTCATTTTGCTGTGTTGTAATGTGTTACATGTATGTCTGTCCACATTAATGAATATATCTGTAAGATACTTGTAGAGTGGAACAGCCTTATCACAGAAATCTCTCATACGATGTGTGTTTGTGCTTTCATTGGAAAGGCATATTACACCCCAATTTTATTGAACATTCTTCAATATTTTCTTATAGTACTCTTACAGTTGCAGTTGTCATGCTTAATCTTTGGTTTATATGGAACTTACTTTTGAATGAAATATGAGTAGGAATATAGTCATCTTCCTGTCCCCCATTGCTGTGAAACTTACTTTTCGACTTATATATATATATAAAATGCATATATATATGTGTATATGTCTGTATATGAGTATATGTTATATCTATATGTATAAAAGAAATCTGGGTTGAGCTGGTCTCTAAATGCAGTGGAATAAGTGTCTTTGGGCCATGTTTGTTGGAAGACAGGCATCAGACCATGGTTCTGCTTTGATGAGTGTCAGTCTGTTGAGGTTATATGGCCAGGTCAGTCTCTCTGAGAGTCTGCACTTAGGCCCACAGTGGCCTTCAAACTATGCACACTAAGCTACTGGGAATATAGAAGTTCAGTCCCCCATACAATAAAGACATGCCTTGTCAACCACAAGGCAAGGGGGATAGAGACCAGAGCTGGCAGGGGGTCAGCAGCAAAGTTTGTTCTTGGGCTCCATCTTGTCTGAGAAGGTAAGTCACCTAATGGCTTTAGTTGAATCATGGTATTACTTCTAAGAGAGGGACAGAGGTGAAGGAAGAGTTAATGGAAGGAGGGAGGGGTGAGATTAGGGAGGAAGAGTAAGCAAAAAGTCAAGGTTCAGTTCTTTTCTACCTGCTGGGAGTAGAGTCAGCCTCTCAACTTGCAGGGCAGAGTTCCTCAGTCTGCTAGCCAGCTGGGTCTCGGGGAGCCTATATCAGCCTCAAATGCGATGGAGCAGGAGGAGTTAGTGGTGGGCATCTTAGTGCCAGGACACATACCTTTGTTGTCAGTCTCAGACCACCTGCTGCAGATGAAAGTAGACCTGGCAAAGTGGTTGTCAGCCTGGCTTGATTTTATTCCCCAGAGGGCATATGGCAATGTCTGGAGACGTTTTTGGTTGTCACAGGTGGGGGGTGGGCGTGAGCAGTGCTCCTGACGTCTAGGGAACAAAGACTGGGGATGCTTCCAGACATTTTGCGATGCGCAAAAAAGTACCCTTTTACAAAGAGTCATCAAGCCCAAAATAATAATACTGTCAGAGTTAAGAAACTGATCTACAGAGTTAAGAAAATGATGCCATTTGGTCAGTACAGTACTGTAGAAGTTCTCTTATTTTAATTTTTTAATTGTATTTTTCACTACCGTTTAGTCCCCTTATGTCCCCCTCCCCGCTGTGATCACCACACTGTTGTCTATGTTCAAGAGTCCTTTTTCCTCGATCCCTCCACCTCCTACCCCTCCCTTCCCCTGCTTAGCATCATACTGCTCTCTGAGTCTGTCTTTATTTTCCTTGGTAGTTCAGTTTGTTCACTTGATTCCACATATGACTGAAATCATGGGATTTGTTTTTCTCTGACTGGTTTATTTCACTTAGCATAATGTTCTCCAGGCCCGTCCATACTGTTGCAAATGGTAACATTTTTTTTCTTTTTTATAGCCAAGTAGTAGTGCATTGTGTAAATGTCCCATAGTTGTTTTATCCACACATCTGCTGATGGACGCTTGGGTTGCTTCCATATCTTGGTGATTGTAAATAATGCTGCAGTGAGCATGGGGGTGCTGATGTTCTTTTGTGGAGGTTCTCTTAAAACTCTCACTCACTGTACAGATTCTGCCAGAATGTAGGATTCCAGCAGAAGAATACTGATACCTTGTTTGCTAGTGTCATGTCCATATTCCTCACTGAGATATAGGAATGTGACAGTATGTAGTCCAAGTTCATGAACAAATACACTGCAAGTTAATCATGGTATATAGTCATGGAGAGAGAGGGTCAAACCTCAAGGAGTCTCAGAGTCAGGAATTGATAATGGTCAGGTATGGAGTAAGGCTGTACTGCACCTCTAAGGATGGTGTCCAAGAAGTTTTGGTAAACATGGGTGAGGAACCCTGAGCAAGTCTATAAGGTGCCCGTAGGCACATATCTTGACCAACAGAAAGAGCCTTTGTGTCAAGTACAAAGAAGTGGCCCTTCTTGGTGGACACAGCCTCACTGAGTCTCCCACACCCCTCCTTGGTTGAGTGCTGTCGTTCAGGGTCAGCCTGCACAGTTGTGTGCCCTGATCCTAATAGTTACACGAGAGATGAACTGATGGGGTTCCCAGTTTTGATTGCTGCCCATGCCCATTTGTTTTATAATTAGAGAACGCTTATTGTGTGCCAGCTTAATGCTAGCTGCTGAGCGCACTTGTAAACAAGACCTGGCTGACCAGCAGAACCTAGGTGGTCAGTCAGAATTCAGCTTCTGCTTGACCTTCATTAAGGCCCCAGTAAACAGAACACTATAGCATGAGTACCTGGTCCTTGAAGATCACCTTTGAATGAAATTTTCTAAGATGGCTACAAACTTGTACAGTAGCTCTTGGATTTAAAATGCCAAGAGAAGGCCCTGGTGTCTCCTGGGTGAACCCTGGTTTATTCTCTCACTACTATAGTTCAGACTTCCTCACAGGGCTGGAAGGAGAGACACGGCATTTGGAACAGCCTGCTTTTCCTCCGCACCGGGCTGCCGGCGGGGAGGGGACGGGGTGGGGTGGGGCAGGGTGGGGGGTGGAGGCTGCCCTCAGCTCTGGGACTCTGTCCCGGGTCAGCACACTTCTTCTGCCCCTCAGTCTGAGTTCTGTGCCAGTCGGGACTTTTCAATGCCCTGAGGGAAGCCTTCTATTGGGACGGATTCCTGGCATTCCCTGCCCATCCTTCCATCTCCCTCCTTTGTAGGAATCATTCTTTTCTGTATACAACTAACTTCTTTATATTCGTGCGAGTCAGGATAGTCTGGGTTATGCTATCGTAACAAATGCTCTCAAAATCTTAATGACTTAATGGGTTAATCTTCCAGAACACTGGTGGAGGAATGGTCTTTACAGTATTGGCAGTCACTGTAGTAGAAGAAGGAGAAGACGCTGATGCTCTCGTTGGCTCCTAAAGCTTCTGCTCGGAACTTACATGTATCCCCTCCCCTCCCATTTCATGGGCCAGAGCAAGTCATATGGTCATCCCTAATTTTAGTCATATAACTGGAAAGGAGAAAAAAGCTGATTCTTTGTGAATACTTGTAATGATGACCACACTGCTTATTTTATTGTTGACACTGAAGTAAAATAAGCAGGAGCTTAATTAGTTTTCGCTTTACTTAATGATGGATTTGGGCTAACTTAATAGTTAAATTACTTTGTTTCATCATGACATTATTTACATTTTTTCTTATGAAGCAAAGAAAGCTAGAAAAAATATGAAAAGTTTATAAATGGCTTTTTCATTACATTCTGAACAATTGTAAAATAATTTAACTTAAGGTTTTTATTACAGTATTGTCTTATTTTTTAAGTAGTTAAATTTTCTTAGTAGAAATTTATAGACATAAAGAAATTATATGTAGTGATTTAAATTGCATTTTTTCATAATGTAGATTTTTTTAGTTTTTATTTTAATGTGCTAAAATATACAACATAAAATTTACTATCTTAACCACTTTTAAGTGTACAGCACATTTACATTGTTATGTAACCATGTAATATGGATATTTTAATATGATTTCCCTTTTCTGTGTTTAAGAAAAAAATACAGAAATTCTAGTCCCAAGTCTTGGTTTAATTCTATGAACTTGAGTTCATACTTCACTGAACCCAAGAATTCACATTAGTGAATTCTTACTTCACTGATTTGTGTGTTGGTTTTCTAATTTGCAGAAAAATTTCCTTTCTGATTTGTGTAACCTTTACTATTTCTTTTCCCTCAAATATTAAAATGCTTTTCCCTTTTATCCCAGTTTTTTCTAGAGATGATTACAGAATGCTTATTATGTGCCAGCTTAATGCTGACTCCTGAGCATACGAGGGAGGATCCCCCCCAAAATGGAATTTATGGAATTAAAAATTGTGTATTTATTTTTACATATTTAAACTCAGTCACTTTCAAAGTACTCTCCATTGGATGCAATACACCTATTGAGACATTTTTTCCATTGCTCAAAACTGTTTTTTTAACTTGTTTATTTTGATGCCTTTTAGTGCTTCTGCCATTTTTTGTTTCACCTCTTCCATATCAGCAAAATGTTTCCCTTTGAGGACATTTTTTTCATCCAAAGAAACAAAAATAAGTCTCTCTGGGTGAGAGCAGGTGAATATGGAGGGTGAGGCATGAGGGTCATGCAGCTTTTGGTCAGGGACTGCTGAACACTTAGTGTGGTGTGGGCAGGTGGGCTTGTAAATCACCATCATGAAATGGGCAAACACTCTGAAAGTTTTCAAAAAAAATTCACTGAAGCTGAATGCAGCCTTTCACCACAGTGCTAGCTGGTCCGCTGATATAGATGGGTTCGTAGAATACTCAGGGAGCGGGGCAAGCCTGTACTACAAGGGGCTTGCCCTCCAGAAGATAATTCCGGTTTTTGTAGGTCCTCTCTTGTACATCTGTAAACAAGGCAGACTTGGGTCTTGCCATTAGAACCTTGGTCAGAGTTAAGATTCCCAGGTGCCCAATAAAATGACATTTGTTTGTATGAGGTAACTATATATCTCAGTTTCTGTAGAATGATTTTGAATTGAGCAATAACACAAACTTATGAATGTCCTCCTTGATTAGCAGCCACCTTATACAAGTTCAGTTTTTACCATATTTGGTCACTTACCTTAAATGTGATGTTCTCTGTTACCTGAGAAGCAGAATACCAAAGTGGTTATGCCTGCAGACTCTGGAGGTAAAACTGTATGTTGAATCTTAGTTCGTAGACCAGTCACTTATAACTATATCCATTTTGTTATCTATAAAACAGATAATTACGGTCTCACAAAAATCCTAAGATTCATGTTACAAAGTTAATATGTATAAAGTAAGAAATATGTATAAAGCACATACAATAGTTTATAGTATGTAGAAATTACCTATATAATTATTTTTGCTTTCAAAGATATTGGATTTATATTAAACAATAATTTTGTAACTTGGAAACATCTGCATTAACTTAAGAGATTTTATTTAGTGTTTATAGAATCAACTAATTGGAAAAGGGAAATTGGAAAAGATCTTCAGGAAAAGGTCTTCAGTATATGAGTGGGGAGATAGAGAGACACAGTTCAGTCCCTAACAGGGAAGTAGGCTAAAACCAAAAAGGATACAATGCAGAATATTTTTTAATCATAAAAAGCAAAAATACTTTGAAAGTTGGAAAATACAGTGTTTTAAATGTCTTTTTTGAATAGCATGTAGCTTATTGTGCCAATTGTCAGGTTCATGTCTCATTAGGAATTTATCTTTTATAGTTTATACCACAATAAATAATTTATCAATAGTAGTAGCTACATCATCTAAATTCCCTGCAACCTGAAAAGTGTTGGTCATAGCAGTATATTGGTAGGGAACCTTGGAGGCATGGCCTTTAATGCCCAATACCTGTTAAGGATCGAATTGTGTTGCCCAAAAGATATTGAAATCCTGACCCCAGTATTTGTGACTATAACCTTATTTGGAAATAGGGTCTTTGTGGGTGTAAGCAAGGTAATATGAAGTTACTAAGGTGGACCTTATCTAATATGAGTGGTGTTCTTTCAAGAAGAGGAGAAGAGAGACAGACATGCAGAGAGATCATCATGTAAACACAGGGGTAGGGATTGACACTAGAGTCCCTGCAAACCAAGGAATGCCAAGGACACCTCACCTGGCAATACCAGAAGCTTAGGAGAGAGGGAGGTGCGGGACACACGTTCTCTGGAGCCTTCAGAGCAAACCTGGCCCTGCTGACACCTTGATTTCTGATGGCTAGCCTCTAGAACTCTGGAAGAATAAATTCCTATTGTTTTAAGCCACCTACTTTGTGGTAATTTTTGTTATGGCATCTCTAGGAAACTGATATATGTCTCCTTCATTCCTCTTGCTTGATATTGGTGAAACTCATTATTATGTACCTTTGGGTTTATACATGTAAGAAGAGATTGTTTATGTCGAAACTGAGAGTTTGACAGGCAAATTCTGTTGGGTAATTGCCTTATAGATTATGTTTCATTTAGCTTCTACTTTGCTTTTTTTCCTTTCGTTGGGAGGAAGTCATAGGTTTATAAGCAACTGCAACTGTCTACTAGTCTTCGTTGCCTTGAGTTAACATGACCATTATTCTCAGCCATGTTAAATTTCTGCATATATGAAGCATTTTAAGACTGATGACTAATTATATATATTGTTTTTTATTTAGATCCCACTATTATTGTCTAATAATTATATCTCTTAATTCTATAATTCCTTATTGTTTATAGAACACTTCAGCATAAATTATTTATTCTCAGGGGTCAAGACAGTTTTCTTTGTGAAACTTCAGAGAATAGAATTTTCTTCAGCACAAGGATGTTAGGCACCTGAATAACAGTCTTTATATTAAAATTAATATGTTTATTTTAAAGATAAATGTTTTTCCTTTATCCTAACACTTATTTACAGTTTATTTCTAATACTCTGATTCATAACACTTTCATTTGATGATACATATAGCTATACATTTAGAGAATAAAATAAGCATGCATGTATCTTACACTAATGATTAGGAATATATAGTATCACATGGAATACATTAATAATCAAAATTACATCCTAGCAATTATCAGTGGAGCATTAATGTCCAAAGTCCTCTTAAGAAAAAAACTGTTTGACAAATGGAGTTACTCATTCAGATACCAACACAACAGTGGGAGAGTTGGTTCCTATAGGTACTTCAGGGACTGCTTCTGCCCTGGCATCCAATTTTCATAAATAAATCAATGTAGGGAGAGAAACTTAGTTTATCCCATTATACTTGCATCATAATACTACCTAAATATTACGCTTTTCATATGTATGAGGCTTGCAATTTGCTCAGTGCACATGAATAGGGCAGAGCTGTAAAAGAGTATTTGGCTAGATACCAGCCCTTAAAAAATGTATACAGGTCTTCCCAGGATTTTGAATTAATTCACTGCACATATTTCTGTGCAAGAAAAATTTTAATCATAATATTGAAACAAATCAGAGACCTAGAATTACAGTTTTTGTGGTAATTGCATCATATCAGCAAAATATTTTTCTTTGAAAGCAGCGTAATGAGAAGTGTACAAGCATTAGACATGAGAGCAATTTGGTGGGATGATATCCAGGACTGGAATGCAGAAATGGAATGGTATCCAGGCCTGGTAGGAAAGCGCACAGAGAGATCTACTTCTCTGGGCCCAATTCTAATCTGCAAAGAGAATTAGTTGGTGACATGGAAATGATGAGTCACCTTGGGATTCTGAGTATAGAGAACCATGTGCTGAGACAAATTTAAAGAGAAATAAAAATCTGTGTTTCAGGAAAGACGATTGTGATTTGATGACCTTGAGACTGTAAAAGAAAGGATGGTTAAGAAGTGTTGGATAACTTCCTAGAACAAAATTATACATAACAACTAAGAAATTCTGACAAGGAAATTGGGAGAGACATTGAAAGAGATTGGTCTCATTGCACAAGGGCCTTAAAATGCACTCCAGGTATAAAAAGGTTATATGAAAGGAGTGGTTAGTAATCAGTGGTGAATATAAGAGCATTTTAGCTTTGCCCATCAGCATGAGCTAAGTCTTGTGAAAAATACCAGAGACAAAATAATGAATGAAAGACTTTGTTTTTATGCTTAGGGCATACAGGGGTGGCCACAAGTAGGTTTTGAGTGTAATACAAAGAAATAATGCATTAATTAATAATAATACAAGAATAAACTCTATGTTTCACATAATTACGACCATAAATGTACATTTGCCCACCACAGTGTATTATGCCTCTAACTGTATTAATGTAATACTGACTCAGAAAAATTATATCTTAGACTGCTGAAAAGACTGTATACTGGTTGGCTTAGGAGGAATATAGAATGGGAGTAATGCTTCATATTTGGAAATAGGAAAAAAGAAACATTTTAGAAGGTTAATTAAGTTCAGTTCACCAAACATTGGGTACCTTCTATGTACCAGGGATTATGCTGGGTGTTGAGATAACAAAGATGAATAAAATGCTTGAATAGTTTATGTTAAATACTGGAAGGACACATTGTAAATACTGGAAGGATACAATACATATTGAATATAATGTTAAAATCATTAGGGGAAGAAAAAAGAAAATGAAGGAAATTAATAAATAGAAGTAAGAAAAAAGATAAAATCACAGAAGAATATCCTAAATAGGATGGCAAAACTAAGTTCAATTATATTGGTAGTAAAATCATTGACTTTCAGATTTGATTAAAAACTCAAAAAAATGCAACTGTTGAACTGTTTATAAAGTATATACGAAAGCATGATTACGTTATTTTGCCATGTATAATTCACTCCCATGTATAATGCACACCCATGTTTTGTGCACATTATACATGGGGTTATTATATCCCTTGTATGTAATCATTATACCCATGTATAATGCGCATCCTTATTTTTCCCTCAAAAATTTGGAGAAAAAACTGCGCATTATACGTGACAAAATACAGTTCGCAGTTTGAAAGCAAATGAAAGGGAAAACAGCATGTCATAAAATTTGGTTTCTACAAATAACACTAGCAAAAACATATAAGATCTATATAGAGAAAATTTCAAAACTTTATTGAAGGACTAAAAGATGATAAACATTTGGAGAACTTCATAGGAAAGAATACTCAAGTTGTAAAATATGTCACTTCTCACCAGAATCTATAAATTCAGTACTATTACAATCAAAATTTTAACAGGATTGTTCATGGAACTTAAGCCAATCCTGAAATTTTTGTGGACAAAAGAAGGGCCTGGACAGTTTTGAAAAGAAATATGAAATTGTGGCACTCAAATTGTATAAAACTGTAGAAATTAAAATGGTGTAATAATTAGAAGAAGAAGACAAGTGGATAAAAACACAGTAAAGGGATCCAGAGTCATATGTATTTGGAGAGAAACAGATAATTATATGGTAAAGGCGACATTACAAACAGAAAAAAAGATGCAGTAAATAAAAAATGCTGTGACAACTCTTATGAATATGGAAAAAAAGTGGTCCCTACCTCATAACTAAAATAAGTTGCAAACCAGTTAAATACTTAAATGTGAAGTGACCACAGAAAAAGTAAACTTGGAAGAAAGTGCCTCAATAGCATACATAAGAGAGTACAAGCTATATAGGGAAGGGTTAAAAGTTTTCTACCGTGTGCTTACTGTAAAGTTAAAAGAAATTTTATCCACCAGGTGCTGATAAGTAGTAATACAAGATTCAGAACAATTTGTACAATGTCTTTAAAAAAAACAATGACTTTCTCCCCATCAAAAAGTCCTTATATATTAAATGTGTATTTAATGAACATGAAGAAAAAACTACGAAAGGGTGTGTTGTTCCGGGCTTTTTTAATGGCTTATGGAAACAGTAAATTTTGGAGGAAAGACAAAACATGATAAAAAGGAATAAAAAATTATTTGATAATAGCAAACTTGCATAATATACAGAGAGGGTTGTATTTGTGTGCATGCATGTATATCTGTAGGTATGTGTATATATATATACTTACACACAAACACATATGTGTAGGAAGAGGAGGGAGGGAGGGAAAATTCTTTAATAAAAAAAGACATAAGCCATAGACTGGAAGATACTTAAAATATACCTATGCAATAAAGTACAATAAAGGAAAATCTCATGTAAAAATAGAAAAATGTAGTTAACAGTTGCTTATGACTCTCAGGTTACTTTTGTTTTTCATATCATTTGTTATATAAAAACACTTTGGCATCTTCATTATTCAAAGTCAGATCATTCAAAATGAAACTTCAGGAGTCTCCCATACAACAAGGAACAATTCTTTCAGATGTTATTCATTATTTCTGTAGTTGATATATATTGTTTTTCTATTTGATATTCACTGTTTCACTGATACTCAGTTGATAATTATTTGTTTTTTTAAGTGCATTTTATTGATTACGCTGTTAAAGTTGTCCCAGTTATTCCCCCCTTCACCCAGTAGCCCCAGTCCCTCCAGCTTCCTCCCCCTCTTAGTTCATGTCCATGGACCATTCATGTAAGTTCTTGTCCATGGAGCATTCATGTAAGTTCTTTGGCTAATCCAGTACCTATACTGTTCTTGGCATCCCACTATTGTACCTACCAGTTTGTGCTTCTTAATCTCCTCATGTTTATCTCCATTCTCCTCCTTCCCCTTCCCAATTGATAACCCTCTAAATGATCTCCATATCTATGATTCTGTTCCTATTCTGCTCCTTTGCTTAGTTTGTTATTTGGATTAGATTATTGATAGTTGTGAATTTATTACAACTATCAATAATCTAATTTTATCCATCTTGTTTGGGACTCACTGTGCTTCTTGGACTTGTATGTCTATTTCCTTCACCAAATTAGGGAAGTTTTCTTTCATTATTTTTTCAAGTAAGTTTTCAATTTCTTGTTCTTTTCTCCTTCTGGCACCCCTATGGTTTGGATGTTGGCGCTGTTAAAAATGTCTCTGAAGTTCCTAAGCCTATCCTCATTTTTTTAAAATTCTTTTTTCTTCCTGCTATTCTAATTGGATGCTTTTTCCTTCCTTGTGTTCCAGATGATTGATTTCAATCTCAGCTTCATCCCCTCCATTGTGGATTCCCTGTAGATTTTTCTTTATTTTACTTAATGCAAGCTTCATTTCTGCCTGGGTCTTTTTTATGCTGTTGAAGTACCCAGTGAGTTCCTGGAGCATCCTGATAACCATTGTTTTGAACTATGCATCTTATAGGTTGCTTATCTCCATTTCATTTAGTTCTTTTTCTGGAGTTTTGATCTGTTCTTTCATTTGGTCCATATTTGTCTCCTCATTTTGGCAGCCTCACCTTGTTTGCTTCTATGTGTTAGATAGAGCTGACTCCCTGTGTTAGCCATGTGGCCTGTTGTAGAAAAGGCATATGTTAAATTGTATGGGGTGGAGCCTTAGGTAACCACCAAGGCAGGGCAACCCCTGTCACTGCTCTGTTGCTCTGTGTGGGCAAGTGCTCTGAGAGGGAACAATGCTGCTGCCTGGCCTCTGGAGTTTTGCTTGGGAGGAAGCTGTTTCCTGGCACTTAGATTTCACTTTTCCCCTGTATGCCATTGGTGCCCTTCTAGCTGAAGGTGCCCTGGTGCCGAATCCCAGAAGGGATGGATCCGAGTGAGTCCTAAGTCCACTGTGGGCCCTTTAAGAGTAGCCTCTTGAGAATCCTGCGGTTTCTTCTGCCCTCCACCTCACCTGCCCTATCCCCCACTGGTTTTTACAACCAGAAGTTACGGGGATTTATCTTTCTAGAGCTGGAACCCTGGACTGGGTGGTCTGGACTAGCTCTGTGATCCTTCGCTCCTAGGTTGTCCCTCCTGATTTTTATCCACCACACGTGGGTGTAGGACCACCTTTCCCGCCTCCTTGCTGCTCCATGCCACTCCATGTCACTCTGCATCTTGAGGCCCCTCCTTCCTGTTTGGATGAATGTGGCTTCTTTAAATCCTTGGTTGTCGGACTTCGATATACCTTGATTTTCATAATCTTGAGTGATACTTGTTTTGTAGTCTAGTTGTATTTTTTTGCTATAGTTGTACACAGAGGTGAGGCATGTTTACCTATATCTCCATCTTGGGCAAGGATTGATACTTGTTTTTGATAGTCCTTGATGTTATATATTAAGGTCTTATTCCACAAAAAAAGTTAATATTTTTATTTCTTTGGATATATTTCCAGAAGTTTTTAAATGTTTTATGTAAATTGAGTTATAATTAGTAAAGAATACAGTAATCAATACAGATGTAAAATGGCCTTTGAAGATTTCTGAAGCTTATTTTTTGAAGATTTTTCTAAAGTAGCTATGGCAGTTTATCAGAAAAGATATATAGGACTATAAATAGAAAGGAAATTCTTTGAACAGATTTTTAAATTGCTTTCATCTGACTGCTGTTATTTTAATACAGTCCCATATTCATTAATGCAAACTTAAAATTTCATCTCATAACAAGACAATGTAATATACAGTTAATTTGAGAAAAGTACTAAATAATATCTGCTTCATTCTCATGTTTTTCTGCATTAATTCATTTGATAAACACTGATTATGATTCTGGTCTATGCGGATTCTACACTAAATTGTAGAGCAATGTGGAAATTAAAATTGTCTAAGGGAAATAGACAAACTATTTTATTTACTTTATGTAGTTTAAATTTGCCTATAACTTTTAGTTGGTAGGATATCCTTTAGTTTTAATAATAATTAGCTAACATCTATTGCACACCTACCTATGTAGACCTCTTGTTAAGCTTCTGCCAGGCTTTGTCTTATTTGGTGAACACACATTGTTTAAGCCTGATACAGAAGCTCTCTTCCCTTCCAGAGGCTTAGAAGTTTGGGGAGAGCATATCCTAACTCTCTTACAAGGAGAGCCTGATAGGCATACAAAAATGTGGGGATGTCAGTTTGAGTGAAGGTGGTATTTCAACTGAATCTGGAACAGAAGAAAAATATGGGAAGAGCAATTTGCCAGGAAGGAATAGTATGCACAGACCCTGAGTGCTGTTGTGTTTAATAATGCCTGAGAAATACAGTATTACGTAGGGATGATGTGGGTATTGGACTCCTGGTTTGTTGTTAAAGGTTAAATGTGATGCGCCCAAAGTAACACAGTTAGTGGATGGCATGGTCAAATTTGAAACATACTGTTGACCCTCCCTGTCCTTGAATTCTGTATGTATCCACGGGTTCCACATCTGCAGATTCAACCAACTGCAGATGGAAAATATTCAGGGAAAAAGAAGGCCTACAATGGTTCCATCAGTACTGAACATGTTGTACAAACATTTTTCTTGTTATTACCTGAACAGTACAGTATAACAGCTATTTACATTATATTAAGTATTATATGTAACCTAAAGATAATTTACAATACGTGGGAGAATTATGTAGGTTATACCCAAAATGCCATTTTATATAACAGACTTGAGCATCTGTGGATTTGGGAATTGGTTTCAGGATCCCCCAAGGATACTGAGGGATAACAGCTTTAATTTCAAAACTTATCTTCTTCTATAGTGCCAGGATAGGTATGTACTGTAAGGCCTTATATTTGAATAAGCGTAAGTTTAATGTGCATAATTAAATATTAATCACAATGACTAGATAAATCTATCTAATGTTTTATCATAATTAGCATAATTAAGTATTAATCCCAATGAGTTGTTAAATCTAATGGTTGTGTATCATTTTTGCTTTCCATAAATTATATATTATCATGATTGACCCTCTAGTAGAATTAATAAAATATACCAGGCATTTTTCTCATTCTTAAAATATATATTTTCTCTTGCAGGGTTACATTTTGCCATTTGCCTTTTCAGAGTAAGTGGCTCTATGTAGGCACTGAACGAGGTAATATACATATTGTCAATGTGGAGTCCTTCACACTCTCAGGCTACGTCATTATGTGGAATAAAGCCATTGAACTGTGAGTTTGAGCAGATTTCCATATCTGAAAATGTCAGTACCATATATGATGGTATTATATAATAGCTAATCATTAAACTGATATAGAATTAGGTGTGTGTTAGACATTCTTGATATTAAATATAGATTAGTCTTTTGTAAGTAATATTGTCCTTTTGGCAGTTGTACATTTAAATTCTTTATATACAGACATGAGCAAAAGTAGGGTTAACAGTTAAGTACATGAAACAGTTTATTCTTTTATTGTTTATTAATTATTATATTGTTTTCTATATGGACAACTGTAGACCTACTTTTGCCAACCCTGTGTATCACATGTATGTGTTCACATGTAAAAACTGTAGCACAAGTTTAATGAGATCATTTTTACTAAGTGAAGAACATTCTTTTTTTATCTTGTAATTATTTTTATTTCAAATGCTTGTCATGCCCCACTAAATTGATTTTATGACCCACTAATCAGTTGCTACCATTGTTTGGAAAATGTTTATTTAAACTACTACTTGGTATGTTTTGATAATTAATAAGTGTAATGTAAATGTTTGTTGCATAACATTGCAAAATTAACTTGGCAATTAGTTTTCCTTAATTTTGATATAATATTGATTGCTTTCATTTTACAATAACAACAGCAAAAACTAGGTGAGCTAAAGGGCTTTAAGAATCCTAACTTTCATTGCTAACTTTTCACGTGTTCTTCGAATCTTATCTAAGTTTTTCTTATCTGATTAGACATAAAAATCAAAATTTAAGGATATTGCCAAGATTTATTTTCTTTTTGTTTTGTTTTTAAACAATTCTATATCGTTGCATTTCACAGATGTTATATCACTTTGACATAACAGATAAGTTTTTGGCATGTATCTTAAGAAGTGTGTTGATCCATGTATAAGAGTGCATTAAGTGTGGTTTTCCTTCCTGTGGCAGGGACATTACTATCATATCTCAGTCCCTGGGTAGAGGGTGTGGGTTTTCATGGTCTGCTCTTTGAGTTGATCACAGCATCTGGTGGCTGGGTCTGGCGTGGGTGTCCGTGTGCGTTCATGAATGGCTCTCATCAAGTGGGCTGATCTTCCAGCCCTCGGAGTTTGTGCCTAGAGGTGTGCTTGTTCCTACTGTGTAGGTCTCAGTTTAGCCACATTCTTAGCTGCATGACTTCATTTTATCTGAGCAGAATTATCTGTTGATTTTTTTTCTTAAAAATGTAATAGAAATTTTTCTATTATTGATGTGAACTGTGGAACTGGATGAGAAGCCCTAATTGGAGGCTAGAATTGAGTAAAATAAGATAGCGATGTTATAGATATTGCTTTATTAAAAAATATTAAACCTGAGAATTCTGCCATGAGAATAGATTTTCTAGGCTAAAATACTAAACTGAAGATTATTTATATATATATATATTTATACTTTTTAAAAAATTTATTTATCTTTAGAGGGGAAGGGAAGGAGAGAGGGAGAGAAATATCAATGTATGGTTTCCTCTCATGCGTCCCTTGCCGGGAACTGGCCTGCAACCCAGGCATGTGCCCTGACTGGGAATCGAACCGCTATCCTTTGGTTCACAGGCCGTGCTCAATACACTGAGCTACACCAGCCAGGGCTGAAGATTATTTCTTATATGCAAAGTGTACTTAATTTTAAATTTTGCTTACTTGTATCAATTTAACAGTCACTATTTTTTTCTGATTCCTATTTTGATCCATGGTAAGAACTAAATGTCTGTTATCGATCAATTACTGAAATGTTTACACCCCTTATAAATATATTTTTATTGTCCACTCATTATTCTTATTTCTCTGAATACGTAATTGCATTGAAAAGTTTAGGTGAGAAAAAAATCTTACTAACTTTTTCTTTTTTAGGTCATCTAAATCTCATCCAGGACCTGTTGTCCATATAAGTGATAATCCAATGGATGAAGGAAAGGTAGAATTTTTTCTAAACAATATATTTATTAACTAAATGTAAAAATTCTGGTATTTTTAAAATATGCAGACTACTCAAGAACCAGACCTTGCAACAAATGTTGTATGGCTTGTATATACATTGTGAAAAATAGGAAAACAAGTGAAGAAATTAACTACACTCTCCACCAAGGTGGGAAAACCTATTTTGTTAGCTTCAAGGACTGGCCCCTTCAAGTATGCTGTAGTCTGAAATCTAAAATGCTATTTCATTAAAATTACTGGGTCTACCCCAAACTTTGTTCGTATTTCAGATTAATGAATGATAATATTGACTACCTAGTAATTAGTTGTGTATTCATTAAACCAATATTTGAGTGTCTAATATGTATTTGGCAGTACATTAGCTATTAGAGACTTATAGATGAAAAGGCATGTACTAGCATAGGAGAAGGAGCATCTTTGTCTTTCTAGAGGAACTGGGTAGGCTTACCCAAGGAAGCAAGCACTAAGTTGAGACTTAAAAATCAGTAAAACATTGCTGAGTTAATAAAAAGGGAGGCGGTTTCAAGCAGATGGAATACTGAGATTTGGAAAATGCTGGGTTGGGGATGGTGGACAGCAGAAATTGGATAGGCAGTATATAGTTTATAAAGCAAGAATGTGCATTTCATTCTGAAATTCATTCATTCATAAAGGTTTATTAAGTACCTACAACAGATCAGGCCTTGTGTCTTATGTTAGAATATAGTGGTGAATAAGATAAAACCAATCTTTGCCTAAATAGTCCAGTGTTAGTGTCTGCAAGAGAATTCAGATAAGGCAAAGGCCATTTATGTTGTGTGGTGACCCTTCAGATAAAAATAGTACAGAGTGCTATTGGAGCACATAGAAGAGGTATTGACTTACATTTGGAAAGTCAAGGGAGGCTTCACAGAGGAAGTAACAGCTAAAAGGACATCTGAAGGATTAATAGGATTAGTCAGGCAGAACATGACATTTGAATAGAGTGGCCCATGTAGACAGCATGCGCAAAGGCTCCAAGGAAAGAGAGAGCGTGAGCTAAAAGATACGCTGGAGTGTATTAGGTACAGAGTGTGTGGTAGAGGATGAAACTGGAGAGGTGAGCAGAGGTCAGACCATGATGAAATCTTGGTAAGTATGGACTTCATCGGTACTCAATAATATGATATGATCATTACATGATCAAGTTTGATTTTAGAACTGTCACTCTAGTTGCAATATGGGGTAGGTTAAAAAAGGAACAAGACTTGGAATTGAGGAGACTAGGAGACCAGAAGAGGTCTTTGTGTCTTTTTTAAAAAAATTATAGTTGGCATGCAATATTGTATTCATTTAGTTTTCAGGTGTATGGCATAATGATGATAAGTGATCATCATAGAGATCTTTTTGTGTTGAACCAAGAGCAGGTGTTAGAGGTGGAGGAAAGTAAATTAGATGATGGAAGTAATTTTAAAATTACTTGATGATTTTACCTGATGTGGAAGAAACTAGAGTTAAGATGACCCCTAGGTTTTTGCCTGAGCAATTTAGTGAATGGTGAGATACTGCAACAGATAATACCAGGGGAGGGGAGGGAAGACAATGAAGAACTCACTTTTGGGCACATTTACTTTGAGATTCTTCTTGAGTGGATAAGTGGAGATGTGGCCTTTGGAATTATGAGTCTAAATCTCATGAGAGGATCTAGGCTGGCTATAATTTGGAACTAATTAATATATAGATAAATAAATGAAAGTACCCAATAATGTGTTGAATTAGGAAAGTTTGTAAACTCTAAAGCACATAGCATGTTAATTTGTAATGCTAGTTTTTATGTTATATTAATAAAAATGTACACTAAAGACTTCAAATTGGTAGTTTTCTTTTCCAAAACACTTGTGTGATAAATGTTGAGTTCCTAATATTTAAAGATACAAATATACAATGTGGTATTCTCATTTGTCATCCATGTGATTAGTAATTAGCAATGCAAATGTTTATATTCTATTGGAAGTATATTAATGATAATAATTATTTTTATTGTCATAAAATGAATGTTTCATATGATTAATCTCATTCCTAGGTAATGTGGCATTTCCTTTTATTACAGCTTTTGATTGGCTTTGAATCTGGAACAGTAGTGTTATGGGACCTCAAATCAAAGAAAGCTGACTACAGATACACATACGATGAGGTAATAGCATTCATTATTTTTGCTAATCAAAAGATATTATCATTTCTCTAGTTCAGAGCAGCTTTTCTAAGAACTCAGTTAATGCTTTTAGTTTAGGCAACCTTTGAAACTACAATAAAACACACATATCTTTTGTATAATAGATACAAAAGATACTAAAAGCTCAAAAAATACCAAAATTCTCTTTCCCATCCCTATCATTTGGCCATAAAATTCTCCTACCCCAGGTACCAGTGTTACCAGTTTTTTGTGTATTTTTTGCAGAAGTATTCTGTACATTTATAAGCAAATTAATAAACATTGTATTTTTTATTTTATATAAATGATCATAGTATGCTGTAGACATTTATAGTTTGCTTGCTTTAAGACCCAAATATAGATTGATTGTAGTAAGTCTTTTAAGTCTGTTTTAAACTGTAGACCTCTCCTCTCACTCTTTTTTTTACTATTTTACCTTATTTCTTCTTTTTTGACATTTATTTGTTGAGGGTAGAGTCTGCCCAACAATAGGTTTTACTGTATGCAGTCTTAATGCATTTAACACTTTTTTACCCTCACACTTCCTATAAATTGGATAGTTGCTGAGGCTTGATCTAATTCAGGTTTGTTATTCACTCTTAGCAAGATTAACTTCATAGATGCTGCTGGTAGTCTTCTATCAGGTGGAATATTGTGTGAATATCAGGTGTGATAGTGTGTGTGATATTAGCAGTCAGTGACATTCAAGGCCTATTATCTGTTAGTGCCAAGTGGTTGCAAAATGGGCATGTTCTAATTCTGTACTTCTTTCCTTCTTTTTGTTAGCTAGGCCACTTTAGTAAAGAGAGATTTCCTCTTAGCTATTGTACTAGATTATATGGTAGTATAGTTCATGTAGGAAAGGCAGAATAAATACTTTGTTCTTTCTGTTTCTTTCAGTATTTACTCTAACGGGGTTGTTTTATAGTAATCTTCAACTGTTACCAGTTTGCTCTTATTTTTAATTTTACTCTATTCAAAGATTAAGCCTATTTGATGTGTTTCAGTACTTTGAAGTTACTGATTTTCAAATTATTTCATTTTTGGTCAGTGAACCTCCTTTATTTGGTTCCCGACTCCTTTGGTGAAGACAGTAGTCTTGGATGGCTTCTTTGCTATCTGTTATAACAAAGTGTACCTATTAATTTGTGTATATTTGTCTCAAACCGAGAATAAGATCTTTTTCTATGAAACTGTGGCTTATTTCAGTATGTAATAGTATCTGACCATAATTTAGATACTGGGGGCATTCATGATTTCCAGTTCACTGAATGGGGCTAGGAAATGTGTAAATGGTTTTGCTTGTTTGTTTGTTTTTATGATAAAAAGGTGTCATATCTTTGTATTGATGCTTTCAGTTACTCAAGCAGCAGGCTAAATTGTTTAACTATAGCAAGAATTGGAATACTTTATAAATGACTGTGTATTATCTTTGTAAACATAACTGAAAGAGAAGTTCCTTTGTTTTCATAGCTGTATACTTTTTGTTTTTCATGCTTTTAGTTAGTAAGTATTGTTTGGCTCACTAATTAATACCTTGAAATTATAAAAGCTATATTTTAATATAGGAAGCTTTGACCTATAGATCTATTTTTAAAGCTGATTATTTTATTTTTTATAAGTTAAAATAGTGATTTTGGCTTTAGCCATTTTGGAGTGACAGGGCCTGGATTTACACTCTTGCTTAAACAATATGTTGGGAAAATATATGTAACAATAGTTTTTAGAAATGAGACAGCAGAAGTATTGAATATGCCTTCAGTTGCCTTAGCTTATGGCCTAGAGAGATTTTCCAGATCTCAATACATTAAGGAAATCCAACAGTCTCCCTCCAATCAAGGAGACAGAGTTGGGAAACTCGGGAAGCCCAGATACGTGTAGTTTATACAGCAAGTTACCAGAAAGTAGGGAACTACCTAGAGAAGGAGTTTTAAAATTCTGCAAGGAGCTCCCCACCCTGAGTCTTCAGTTGACTGCTAATAAGTGCAGGAGTGTCAGAGGCTTGGAAAAGATCTCCTGGAAAGGAGTGGGTAGAACAATTCCTATAGCATACACAAGACTGAGAATAGTTCAAATTCCCAGCACAGTGGAGAAACCCTGTAATACCTAGGGCATCAGGAAAAGTACCCACAAAGGTATTACCTCAGTGGGTCCAGACTAGCTCTATACTAAGGACTGGCCTAGCTAGCTTAATGAAGCTGAAAAAGAAGCCTTGCAAAATCCAAACTGTTTCTAAGTAATAACAACTACGTTCCAGAAAATATTTAAAACAATATAATAATGCACCATGAATTTCGCCATGGCTAGCATCCAAATAAAACATTATGAGGCATGCAAAGAAGCCAGAAAACCTGATTCAAAATGTGAAGAAAGTGCAGTTAATAAAAAGACTCAGAAATTGACACATATGATAGAATTAGTAGACAAGACAAATACAGTCTGATGTCACATAAGGACCTTTTGGTCAACGATGGCGGATGTGGCAGTGGTATGCTACAGAGCCCATGGGACTAGTCGGCTCTACCGTCCAGGGAAGTGTAGTTACACTCTGTGATGTTTGCACACACCTAAATCGCCTAACGGCACATTTCTCAGACCGTATTCTCATTATTAAGTGGTGCACGTCTGTATAGGTATTCCTCGCTTTTCAAAAGTTCATGTTACTTCACTTCTGTGAAAGGCCTGCATTAGCATAGTATTTTAACCAAATGAAATCTGGGGATTTTCACAGTTACGAATAAAGGCAAAAAAAATGAAGGTCGTGAGCAGTCAGTGTTTGTTTTGCAGCAGGCCGTGTAGAGACGGTGTAAGTCCCAAGGACTAAAGAGCGACATTGCCAAGCTCCTTTCTGGGAACCACTCAGCCTTACAGCATCAAGCCACCATAACTCTGAACTGTATCTGTGAACATCTGTGCTTTGTCTTGATTTATTTTGTGTATTCGTTAGCAAGATGTGTCCTAAGGTATCAAAAATGCTTAAGAGAGTGTTAAGGGTATTATGCTTAGCATAAAACTGGATGTAATTAATTATTTGGATTGGGATGAATGAAATAATGACATTGTATGTGCACTGAATTTTAAGACTGGAAATGCTCAACATTTTTAAATATAAATGAATGGGAATTGTGTCCACTTTATGTCCACCTCACAAAAGATTTCATAGAACTACTCTATTTTTAGATAGCAGATAAAAACCTTTTATAGACAGACTCCCTTATGTTCTAGAAGGTAAACGAATACATGAACATGTTGAAGAAAGACATGGAAAACTTAAATAATACAAGTAGAGTTTCTAGAGATAAAAAAATAAAATGTTTCAGATGAAAAATTCTCTGAATGGGTTTACCAAAAGGTTTAATAATGCACTGTGGAAAGCAGTATGAGATACCTCAAAATATTAAACATGGATCTTCCTTTTGATCCAGTGATTCCACTTCTGGGGATACATCTGAAGAAACCCAGAACACTAATCCAAAAGAACTAAGTACCCCTGTGTTCATAGCAGTGTTATTTACAATCACCAAGATATGGAAGCCGCCTAGGTGCCCATCAGTTGCTGAATGGACAAAACTATGGGACATTAAAAAAAATTTTTATTGTTGTTCAGTTACAGTTGTCCCATTTCCCCCATTATTCTCCCCTGCCATACCCACCTTCCATGTTCAGTCCTCCACCTCCTCCCCACTGCCCCGTTGTCTTTGTCCATGAGTCCTTTATACATGTTCCTTGACTTGACCCTTCCCCTTCTTTCCCTCATTATCCCCTCCCCTCTCCCCTCTAGTTACAGTCAGATTGTTCTTTGTGTACAAGTCTCAGGTTCTATTTTGCTCCCTTGTTTGTTTTGTTGATTAGGTTCTACTTACAGGTGAGATCATCTGGTATTTGTCTTTCACCACCTGGCTTAGTTCATTTAGCATAATGCTCTCCAGTTCCATCCATGCTGTTTCGAAGGGTTGGAGTTCCTTTCTTTTTTTTTCTTTAATTTTTTAATTTTGAATATATTTTATTGACTATGCTATTACAGTTGTCCCATTCCCCCCTTCATTCCCCTCCACCCTGCACACACCCTCCCATCTGCATCCCCCTCCTTTAATTCATGTCCATGGCTCATAAGTTCTTTAGCTTCTACATTTCCCACACAATTCCTGCCCTCCCCATCTATTTTCTACCCACCGTCTATGCTACTTATTCTCTGTACCTTTCCCCCTCTCTCCTCCTCCCACTCCCCTGTTGCTAACCCTCCATGTGATCTCCATTTCAGTTTCTGTTCCTTTTCTGTTTGCTTAGTTTGCTTTTGCTTTAGGTGCAGTTGTTAATATCTGTGAGTTTGCTGTCTTTTTACTGTCCTATTTTTTATCTTCTTTTTCTTAGATAAGTCCCTTTTACATTTCAGATAATAAGGGATTCGTGATGATGAGCTCCTTTAACTTGACCTTATCTGAGAAGCACTTTATCTGCCCTTCCATTCTAAATGAAAGATTCTCTGGATAGAGCAATCTTGGATGTAGGTCTTTGATTTTCATGACTTGGAATACCTCTTTCCAGCCTCTCCTTGCCTGTAAGGTCTCTTTTGAGAAATCCGCTGACAGTCTGATGGGAACTCCTTTGTAGGTGACTGTCCCCTTATCCCTTGCTGCTTCTAGAATTCTCTCTTTCATTTTAATCTTGGCTAATGTAATCATGATGTGCCTTGGTGTGTTTCTCCTTGGGTCCAACTTCTTTGGAACTCTCTGAGCTTTCTGGACTTCCTAGAAGTCTATTTCCTTTGCCAGATTGGGGAAGTTCTCCTTTATTATTTGTTCAAATAAGTTTTCCACTTGTTGCTTTTCCTCTTCCCCTTCTGGTACCCCTATAATTCGGATGTTGGGATGTTTAAAGATGTCCTGGAGGTTCCTAAACCTCTCCTCATTTTTTTGAATTCCTGTTTCTTCCTTGTTTTCTGTTTGGTTGTTTCTTTCTTCCTTCTGGTCCACTCCATTGATTTGAGTCCCAGTTTTCCTCCCATCTCTATTGGTTCCCTGTGTGTTTTCCTTCATTTCACTTAGTGTAGCCTTCATTTGTTCATCTAATTTATGACCAAAATCAACCAATCTGTGATCATCCTGATCACCAGTGCTTTGAACTATGCATCTGATAGGTTGGTTATCTCTTGGTCCCTTAGATGAATTGGCTCTGGGGCTTTGATCTCTTCTCCCATTTGAGCCTTTTTTTTTTTTTTTTGGTCTGGACATGGCTGTTACATAGTGAGGAGTGGAGCCTTAGGTGTTCCCCAGAATGGGGCAGCCCAGTTGCTGGGTTGTGACTCTATGTGGGGACGGGGTCCGAGAAGGAACAATGGTGCTTGCTCTGCTCTCTCTCATATTTCAGTCCCCTCCACCGTCTCCCACAAGCAAATTGGGCCCTTCTGGTGCTGATTTCTGTGTGGGTGGGCTTGTGTACGTTCTAGGACCCTGTGGGTCTCTCCAACGAACTCTCCTGTGAGGCTGGGAGTCTCTCCCAGCACCTCAACCCCCACGAGTGTTTTCAATTGGTGTTTTTAGATTTTATTTTCCAGTGCTGAGGCCATGGGTTGCAAGGTCTGTCTCGCTCCTCGTTTTCTCCTGGATCATCTGCATGTGAATGTGGGACCACCTGGTCAGTTGACCGCCTTGCGTGGCCTCACTGGGTCTACCCATTGCCACCCAGTGCCCTGGGTGCGCTAGCTGCTGCCTGCGCGCCTGTGGTCTGCTAGCCACCACCTGTATGCCTGGGCTCCACCAGCCGCTGCCTGCGTGCCCAACTGTGCCAACCTCCAGTTTTTCCTGCCACAACTCCATCCCTCTTACCGGTCTGGATGAATGGTTATCAAACAGTTCAATTTTCTATCAGTTCTGGTGGTTTTCTTATTTCTAAGTCTTTTTTGTCCTTAATTTTGGTTGTGCGAAGAGGCACAGTGTATCCACCTTCACCTCCATTTTGGCCAGCAGTCCTGGCGTTCCTTCTTTCTGCTGTGTAGTACTCCCTTGTGTAAATGTACCATAGTTTTTTGATCCACTACTGATGGGCACTTAGGTTGCTTCCAGCACTTGGCTATTGCAAACTGTGCTGCTGTAAACATTGGGGTGCATAGGTTCTTTGGGATTAGGATTCTTAGGGTATAACCCCAGCAGTGGAATTGCTGGATCAAAAGGCAGTTCCATTTTTAATTTTTTGAGGGAACTCCATACTGTTTTCCACAGTGGCTGCACCAGTCTGCATTCCCACCAACAGTGCGCTAGGGTTTTCTTTCTCCACATCGTCACCAGCACTTGCTGTTTGTGGATTTGTTGTTGATGGCCATTCTGACTGGTGTGAAGTGATCTTATTGTGGTTTTAATTTGCATCTCTCTGATGGCTAGTGATGCTGAGCATCCTTTCATATGTCTCTGGGCCCTCTGTATGTCGTCCTTGGAGAAGTGTCTGTTCAGGTCCTTTGCCCATTTTTTTAGTTGTATTATATGTATACATATAATATTACATATATGTTATATAAAGATTTTATAAGTACTTATATAGGCTATATATACATACATATGTAACACATGTAGTATTACATATAACATTCGAGCAAGAGTATTAGAAACAATGAGATCTGCCAAGTTGATTTTGTATTTAGAAAATTGCAGAAATAATAGAAAAAACTTGTTTATGTTTATTGCATGTAAAGTTCATTTTTTTTTCTGTAGTAGGGTATTTTCTATAATTTTCTCACTGTTATCCTGAATAATTGTAAATTAGTGCTTATTTTTGGACTGTTTAATAATTTAATATCTTAAATAAAAGGCACTTTAAATACATATATATTGTTTTCTTTGGCAAATTAGAAATACTAGTTTTCCATTTATATGTAATACATATTTTTGAAAATGTATGTAGTTTTATATATAACACTAGAATTTTTTATTTATAGGTTCCAGACAATACTTGTAGACTGCTCTTGTATTTCCCTTACCACTTTAAAAAATAGATTTAAATGACTTTGTGAATAAGCTTCTTAACACTACTCATATTTTACAGAAATGATTTATCTGTAAAGGGATTGCTTATTTAAAGTTGAGTTTGTGGAATGTCATATGTAACTTAGAAAAATTTATTACTGTTTTAAGATTTTATTTAGAATTTTTTAGAGATACTTTGAACCTACAACATTCTGTTAAATATTGGCATTTAGAAAAATTCTTATTGGCTTTATCCATTGTCATTTTAGTTTATAAATCTGATCTGTAATATCAAATTGTTTCATTTAACTTAAATTTGTAAGCATTGAAAAACCCAAATGAATGGACATGAATTAGGTCATAGTAAATGTTGATTTTGTACATAAGCAGAACTGTTAAGTTTTAGTTAGGTACGTGGTTTTTGTGCTGTACTCCACAATTTTGACACCCTTAGGCCACTTTTAAAGTCATTTGACTAGTAAGAACTAGAAGTGTATCAGCTTGAATTAAGAAGAGGTAATTTAAAGAACCTAGGAGAGTGATTAAAAATGTTTTTTACAGATAAAAAATTAAATATTAGAACAAAGAACTGAATGGTAACATACTGGGTTATATAAAAATATTTTTCAGATCATTTTTAAGTGACTTAAAGTTATAAAATAAATTTCTAGTCAAGAGAGGGTCTCCAGATTTAAAAAATTGATTCTCTACTTAGTATGAGAAATGCATAACATATTTTGAAGGCCAACCTGAAGTATTTTTAATTGATCTTAATTCCAAGTATATATTTTTGTTTTCTTAGAATTATAGTTAATTTTAGAAATTTGTCCTATGTCAAAGCAGCTAGTTTTTACATGGAATATTGGTTGTAATAACTTACATGGTATTTTATTTAGGTGCACTTTATTCTAAGAAAGAATAAGAATACATTTTATTTTCCTGAACTTATAATTTTATGCACATATACATATGCAAACACATATATCACTCTTATATTTTCTTCAGGCTGGTTTAGGGAGTAAATTAAGTAAAAAGAATTAAAATAATGTCAGTACTAAATTAAATCCTAGTTGTATTGCAAGAGAGCTAAATTATTATGAGAATGTAAGGTTATCATATTGTTTTCTGTTTGGGAGATAAAAAGTTATATGAAAATTAATTACAATATGAATAATGAATAGCTTTGTGTTTAAATAAGCTTTTGTTTTAAAAATGGGCTTCATCACCCCCTTTTTATAGGCTATTCACTCTGTGGCTTGGCATCATGAAGGAAAACAATTTATTTGTAGTCATTCAGATGGCACCTTGACTATATGGAATGTGAGGTCCCCTGCTAAACCTGTGCAGACAATCACTCCACATGGTAAGACTGTATCACTACCTAAACTGTGATGGATAGTATACTGTTTTGTGTATGCATATGGGTTTGTTTTTCTGTTTTTTTTTTTGGGGGGGGGATAAGGATGAGTCTCTAATTTTGATAGCATTAAAAATAATTACATATATAGAAATAATATGTAATAATCATGTAATAGAATCTCAAATTATATTTGCAGTTGAAATAGCAACTTTGAACTTTGAGAAAATGAATGTTAAATTATCTTTTGAATATTGTTTCACTAGTAGTTCAAAAGTAAGTAACTTTGTGAGTACTATAGAACTGACTTTCAGCGTTAGTCATCTTAAAGTTATCAATTTGCAAGTTGCTAATGAATATATAGTAGTTTTTTTGAAATACTTGGAATTCTGCAGAAGGAATTTTATACATTAGTGTTGAAGAACCCCCAATTACCCCAGGTTTGATGATTCACTAGAAAAACTCTTAGGACTCAGCAAAAATAGTGCAAAGCAAAATCAGTAAATGGAAAAGGTACATGGGGTGAAATCTGGGGGAACCATGCTCAAGTATCAAAGAGTCCTCTCCCAGTGGGCTCACACAGGACACGCTTAATTCCCCTAGCTACACGTTAGTACCACATGTCTGAAATGTTTTCTCCCAGTGAGGCCCACCTGAGTTCCGTTGTGCAGGGTTTTTATGGAGGCAGTTTGTAGGCACGTTCTGCTTGAGCATGTAATAGAGTTCTGGACTCCCACGAGGAAGGCAGGGAGTCATTGTAAACCATATTGTCTGTGCGGACAGCTTAGGCACAGTGAGCCACTCCGCAGTCTCAGAGCCAACCTGCTGGATGCCAACCATGAGCTGAATTTCCAAGCCCACCTTTCCAGAAATAGCAGTCTCGGGCCTGCTATGTTAACTCTTTTCTGCAGAAGTATTTATAAAACATAAAAGAAGCTTTTATTAGAGAATTTGTTAAAAACAGGTTATGAAGTCATTTTGTGACTTTTGAGTGGAGCCCAGGAATTTGTATGTCTTTATTAATTTGCATTCTACAATCCCACCTTAAAAAGTTCTTACCCAGCAAATTCAGGGAAGTCACATTAATGAAACTGTTCTTTAAAATGATAGTATGTTGAAGAATATCCTTGTAGCTATTGCTAATATTTCATTGCTTTAAAATATGAATGCCTACTTTTTAAAAAAATCAGTACATTCTGAAATACTGCAATACAGAAATTAAACAGTAAAATTTAAAACTTATTTTATCTATCTGTGGCAGTATGGGCTTTTAGACTTGTCTGTTTTCTGGTGAAAATAACAATTCTTGCAGCCCAACATTGTGATATACTTTACCACTTCTTTGTGGCAACGGGCATCTTTCTTGAAAAGTGTGTATTTTAAATTTGCTGCAAAGTCTATTTGTGCATGTGTCTAGAGGATAGCCCTTATGGTAATAAGTTCCATTTTCCCTTAATACAGTTTTTTCTTCCTTCTCTTATTGCCTAGGTCCCCCAATCTTGGTAGTCTCCCTGAGAATTCTCATAAATCTTAGGATCCCAATCCCACTACAGCCTAATAATCCAAAAAAACAAAAAGGTACATGATTAGTTTAGAAACCTGTTAAATCTAGAAGAAAATGAAACTAGTATTGAAAATGGTAAAAATATTTAGTATTAGTTTTTCAGTTTTAAGCTTACCTAATTTTTTTGGTATTATACAAAAATATTTTTTGAACCTTTTGAGAGGAAGTTGTCAAATTACTCCTCATTCACCCTCAAATATTCCAGTATCTCTTTCTTACACACAAGGACATTTTCCTGTATCACTGCCATTTACCTTTTATCAAAAGAGTCTATATGTAAATTAGATTTAGTTGTCATGTTTCTTCAGTTTTCTTCAGTCTGGAACAGTTTCGAGCCTTTTCTTTTCTTTCATAACTGACAGAATTTGAATGTTATAGGTCAGTTATTGTATGAAATGTAACTCACTTTGGTTTGTCTGATGTTTCATCATGATCAGATTTAGGTTGCACATTTTTGGCAGGATTATCCCAAAAGGATTGATGTGTTCTTTTTGAATCCTTTCAGGTGGAACTTGTATTTGATTTGTCCCACATTGATAAGAACTTTTGATTAAGCTTCTGTCTACTAGATCTCTCCATTGCAACAGTATTGTTTTTCCCATTGAAATTAGTGTTTTTTTATTTGTATTTGTGATCAATAGTACTTTGATTTGAAGGAGTACTTTGGGCCTATAAGCATACTATTCTTCATCAAACTTTACCCTCTCATTTTAGTATCTGATGATGTTTCTTGGCTGAATCAGTTATTACTGTGATGGTTGCCAAATGGAGATTTCCTGGTTAATCTTTATCCTATTTTTATACTGGGGACTTAATCTCTTTGAGAGCCAACTTATAAGGTGGCATAAATAAGTTTCTATAGAGTTTATAGTATTTTAGCAAAAACCAATCATCAGCTAAAATTATTTTTAAATAAATAAGGCAATATTTATTTAATGTTTTTCAACATTAGAATCCAAACAAAATGTAAGTAAAGAAAAATTTTTCTGTGGCAGGTGTTAAAAGGTAGGATGGCATTTGTTGTAGAGTATAGCAGTCTAAAAATGTAGATGACCAAAAGTTTTTTCTTTATAAAATATGAAATATTTCCAGTAGTAACAATGTTTACTGTTTATTGCTAGTGCTAGGTAATCTACCAAAGTTAAATTTATGTTGATAGCTGCGCTCCATGGCAAAACTAATGCATTTTTTTACATTAAAGTAAAACATGTTTTATACCATAATAAAGGAATATATATGCCATATTTATTGTGTATAACTTTGAGTATGCTAAATGTTGGATTTGATGGATCAAAACTTAGTTTTTTTTCCCCTCATTACTGTTCTTAAATTTAGTTATTTTCCTCAATAATTACAGTGTTGTCTCTTGCCCTTACCTTCTAACAAACAGTTACAGTAAATTACTTTAAAAGTACTAGACTTTAAAAATTTTGCCCAGGTTGGGTTTTTTTCATGTTTAAACCATTTAATGGTTAAGTATTTTATTCTTAAAAAACATTGGTGAGTGTTCCGTTGATAACCAGGAACTGGTTGTACTGCAGGATCCCTACCAGCATGATGCTTAGTGTTCAGAGTGCCTTCAGACGTCCTGAAGGGTCTGTGCAGCAGACGGTGCTGCACCAGCCTGACATGGGGTTCTGAAGCCTTGCGGCTAAGCACTGACTCCATAGTTTCTGGCTCTGTCACTTTGGGAAGTCAATTAACTTCTGAACCTCACCATTCTCATTTAAGCATTGAAGTACTAATTGAAGTGGAAGTACCTGGATATTGTCATATACTGTGTATATGATTCCAGAAAATATAAATCTGGAAATGTTATTTACTTGGTAAGGTGGGACCAAAAGAGTTAGGTTAGAGTAGTATTCTCCAAAATGTATTTCACAAATACTAATTTTTTAAATATTTATTATTTATATTGGTTTGCATATTTAATACATTTACTTTATGTGGCTTTTCCCAAACTAATCTGACGTTAGTATCTTTTATTCACAGAACATCTTGTGGTTCTCTAGTATTCCATAAAATAACTTAGGGAAATGGGGTCCAGTGCTGGAGCTGTAATTGAATTATGAGACAGTTCTCCAGATCTGCTAGTTACGTTCAGTCATTAGCCTGGGCGACACCCTTCACTGCGAAAGTTGTTGATAGTAGACTCTTACTCCGAGGGACATAGCAGTCACTTAGACAGTGATGGTAAAATGACCAGTAAGGGAGAATAATTTGAATTCATTTAAGAATTTTCTGATATAATGTAGGATAATTTTACTGTATGTATCAGAATGGTAGAGATAGCATTATTTTTTCTGAAAGTCTCCATTTCTGTGTCTGAAGTTGCTCAACATGATTTTTATTAACCAGAACACATAATAAAAAATGATAGCTTCCTTTAATCTAGTTTTTTATGATTATCAAAGAACAGTTCCTGGCAGTCAGACAACCTGGACAATTCTAGCTTCGCTCTTCATGAAAAAAACCTTGTGGAGATAATTACTGTTCTCTGGGACTTAGTTTTATCAAATGCAAAATGGCAGGATTGAATGAGGTATAAAGCAGGGTGCATATGAGGAAATTAGGCCAGATTTGGTCCCATATTGGCGGGTTGTGAATCTGTATGTATGTATTCGGAGTCTGGAAGGCAAGCTCTGTTCCTGTTTGCACCCTGTGGCAGATGGGCTTCCATTGTTTAGGAGGGAGGAAATTTGATAGTCTTGGCATGGCTCATGTGCAGTCATCATGGTTAAGTGAGTTGCTGGCCCAAGGTCCCCCAGAATCTGTCCTGTAAATGTGCACATGTGTGATATGTTGCAGAGTAGATTTGATTCTCAAAGGAAATGGAGATGTTAGATGGACAGAATTAATAGGTGTCCACTATAGATAATGAGATTTTAAAATTTAGTTTCCAGAGTTTTTTCATCAGTATAATCAATACATGTATTAATGAATAAACCATTATTGGGGAACTTTTATTAAGTGTTGCTAAAGGAGAAATAAAATCAAAGTTTACATAAATGAAAGTCATTTTAATATTTTAAGGATGTGACTTACAAATGATTCTATTAATCTCCTTTTAAGAGTCACCCAAAGCATAAAAATTCAATAAATAATAAAACCAAACTTTAATTCCTTATATAATTCATTGCAAAATTTACCCCAGTTTATATATTTGAAAGGACCTACCAAACTTCTTATAATTCATTGCAAAATTTACCCCAGTTTATATATTTGAAAGGACCTACCAAACTTCATAGAGTATACTCAAAATAAGGCTTTTATTTAAAGGCAAAGGATGTGGTCTAGCAGGAGAGAGAGATGGCAGGCAAGCTTTCTGACAGATGCCCCATATGCAAGCTCCCATGAGTACTTACGTGCACACATGGATTGTGCCGGGATTCCTTGCTCCAAACACAAGATCTGACTTCTAGGAATGCAAAGAGAAACTCCAAGGTGGCCCTTTAAATGATCCAGGGGTGTCAAACTCTTTTTATGGGGGGCCACATCAGCCTCACTAACTGTTGCCTTATAGGGCTGAATGTAATTTCAACTCCTTAACTGTTAAGGAGTAGTTGCCTTTATACAGTCCTAAAATATTTCAGATTCATTCTCACCAGGCCGGTTAAGCCAGTTGCTGACCTTCCATGAAGCTACTACACTGGGATCACCAGGGAAGTTTGGGAAGCTTTGGACATTGAACAAGCACATCGTAAAATCCCACTGCCTTTAACCAAGAGTTGAAATCAAATATATGTGTGTGTATCCAGTCCGGTTGTAAATCAACTCTCTCACACTCATAAGGAGAGAATATGCTCTTCCTTTCAGACTGATAATATGAACAGTGTGATTCTCCAATTTGAATCATTTATTTCTTAGAACATCACTGTTCAGTAGAAATATAATGTGAGTTGTATGTATAATTTTTAAATTTACTAGTAATAATAGTAAAAATAAAGAGGTAAAATTAATTTTAATAATAAATTTTATTTAACCCAAAACATGCAAAATACTGTCATTTTAACATGTAATCAACATACAAAATTGAAGTATTTTACATTCTTTTTTGTACTTTTTGAAATCTGATGTGCATTTTATACTTAAAACACATCTTCACTTGGATTAGCTTCATTTCAAGTGATCGGTAGTCATGTGTGAGTGGTGGCTCCCATACTGGACATCCAGCTCCAGACTAAGAATGTAACTGCTGCTGTATCTGTTAGAAAATGTGTTCTACATTCTAAACACAAAATGAAAAACTTAGGAAGCACTTGTTTTTGTCAGTGTTCCTCACTTGTTTTTAATACATCATCATTCATTCATTCAACAGACATTTATTGATCACCTCCTATGTACCAGAATTTCAATACTGGATCTATACTGCCCTTGAACAGCTCATAGTTCAGTGAATGAAAATGATCTATGAACTAACAACTATATTACATTATGATAAGTGCTGAATTCACAAATTCAGGTTATATAAGCTTGATCATAAAGGATGAGTGGGGTGTTATGAGACAAAAAAGAACATAAGTCATTTTAGTCTGAAGATACAAAGATACAATCAAAAATACAGTGTTCTTGGAAAACTACAAATAGTTTAATAAGACCAGAGTTTAAACATCCTGTGAGCACAAAGACAGAAACTCATACCAATGCATGAATATACGTCACAATATGCTAAAGAGTTTGACTTTCATGATGGGTGCCCACCTTGTAAATGATTTACCATAAGAAACATAGTAGTGTATCAGGTGAGCTGAGGGCAGAATGGGGGACCAGTTAGGTGCTGCATTAGTAAACAGTAAATAATGGAGAGTTCATTTGTGACAGCAAATAGGCAGAACTGGATGTACATGGATATAATTTTGGAATTAGAATCAATAGGACTTGGACCAATTAAATCATTGTGGCTGTGTGGTTTGTGAGAGTGGAACGCAGGGCACAGTAAGAGACAAGAAGAAATTAGATATGATGTGGAGGTTTCTGTGATTTATCAAGTGAAGTTTTATAATTAACCTGAACTTTAAACAATTTACCAAGGTAATTCACAAGTAGTTGAAAGAACAAGCACAGATGACACCTAGTGGTGAAATTTGGTCATCTTGTAAGCATCCTTTAAATAAAATCTTAGCTAGTACCTTATTAGATTTGATTTAGAAAATGGTTAATCTTGGGTTACTGATGAATTAATTAACCTTTTTAGAACATAAGCAATAATAGGTGAAATAATTTGTAAAATCTCAGTTAAAAAAAAAAAAACAGTATGCAGATCATAATGACAAATTTCCGAGCAAGATTAATGAAGAAAGATCATTGTAAATCTGTAACATTTTGATTTACAGAGATAATGAAACTACCCTGTTAGTATTCTAGCACGGGGTGGGAAAAAGTTAACTTACAAAGAAATAAAAATTAGATTGCTTTAAACTTTATTATATGTTTAAATGCTAGACACAATATAGCAATATCAAAAGACATTGAACAAGACAGAAGTTAAGAATATTGCCTTGGCTGGTGTAGCTCAGTGGACTGAGCGTGGGCTGCGAACCAAAGGGTTGCTGGTTCGATTCCCAGTCAGAGCACATGCCTGGGTTGCAGGCCAGGTCCCTAGTTGGGGGCTCATGAGAGGCAACCACACATTGATGTTTTTCTCCCTCTCAAAAAAAAAAAAAAAAAAAAGTTAAGAATATTGTACCTAGCCAGGTTTTATGCAAGATATAATCTCAAACTTAAAAAAGGCCCAGAAAATGTAACACTTGATGTCATTCTTTAAAAATTGTTCTAGCCATTGAAAAATTACCGGTGAATATTGAAATAAGTTAAATTGAGTTATATCTGAATCATTGTTTTACTTCATTAAAAATACATAACTAATTTTTTAAATAAATGTAAAATTTGCATCTGTAATTTCAAATTATAACAATCTGATATTCCCATTAGAGCTTTGGGTGGTAGAAAATAAAGTCTTCTTTATCTGGCCTTCTTCAGAGCAAACATTTACATGCTTTACTATGAAAGGTCCTGTGTCGCTGAACAGGTGGAAATAGAGATTGAAATTCTTAACTTTGTTCCTTGTACAGCAGAGGAAGACTTTTCAGACTTAAACCTCCCTTCCTCCCATAACTTTCTTTTTTCCTCAGTTCCTTCTTCCACTTCAACCATCTAATCTTCTCCCCTAGCAGTCCTTTCTAGTACCTTATTCTGGTGTTCTACTTACCTGCATCACTAGCCACCTCTTGGGTCTTATATATTGGGATGACAGAGGTTCAGGATTCCACTGCACAATCAGTTCTGCATAAACAGGCACAGAAGTGATCCCCTAGGATCTTGCTTTTCTTAATCCACTGTACTTTGGGAAAATCTCCCATGCTATCCGGCATAGCCTAATTCCTTCATTTTAATGGCCGTGAAGTAGCCGATTGTTTTTTAAGTTTTTCACAATTTATTCAGCAATTCCAAATTAGTGGGCATTCACTTTGTTTTCAGTTCTTGATCACAACTAATTATACTGCCGTTACCATCCTTATATTACACTGCCATTACATATTTCATAGGAATTGGTTCTTTTGTGCCTCTGTTTCAATATATGTTCTCAAACTGCTTTCAAAGGCTGTATCCTTCACATTTCTACTTTCATGTATGAATACCACTTTTTCAGTGTTCCTGCCAGCAATAGGTATTCTAAAGATCATTTAACTTTCTGCTGTTTAACTTTTTTTAACTTCCTGTTCGCTCAAGGTTTCAAAGTCCTCCAGAGATCAGTGACTGGGATCTTGACCTTCTCCTTTCCCAGGTCTTTCCCGGTCATGTACACAGCCTTGCACATGTGTGCAGCCTCTTAAATCCCCAGGAATATGACTGGTTCTTCAGGGTTTTATTTTAAATTCCTGCCCAGGCTCTTACTTGTTTCAACTGAAACCACAGCCTTAGGCAGCTAGATATTGCAGCAGATTGCTATTATTTCTGTGATGTCCGAGGTCAGGCCCTTCTGCCTCGCTGAGCTGATGTCTGTCTCACCTGAAATTACCACAACACCTTGAGAATATAGTTTTCCAGGGATCTACAAATTGGGACAAAATACTGATTGCGCTCTAGGGAAACTGGTTTTAATAGAACTGCAAAAAAATTTCAGTCCTCTATGTTGGCTCATACCTTTTCTTACCTCTACCTGGACACTGAACTGGGAGTGAAGGGGATGGGAGCAGCCCTCCATCAAAATGTTACAGCCTTCCTTGTCTCTGAGATGCAGTTGTTTTTATTGGGTAGACAGTGTTCCACTCCTTTGTGGGTATTGTGGCTTTCGTTAATTTCTAGCATTTTGAAGTATTTAACTTGTTTTGCTATTTCTTTTTTTGTGGGAAAGCAAGTTCACCAAGATCCTTGCTGTGTCATTCTGGAAGTTAATCTTATTTCCTAGTTTTCTTAGCTATTCATAGGCATTGACACCACAACGTGAACTTTAAGGTCATTTTATTCAACTCCAGGAAGAGCTATTGGGATTCTAATTATACATTAAATTTGTAAGTTCATTTTGGAAGAATTGACATTTCAGGATTTTAAGTTTTCTTGAAAACATGACAAGACTGGTAGACTTGATTATTTAAATGCATACATTTTAAAATGTTCAGTGTTTAAAAATTGCAAAGAATTTAATCACTAATGATACTAGGGAAAATATTAGATACAATGTTAAAGAGCTTTGAATGTTAAATTTATTTTTAAATATAGAGAAGATTACATACAAGCATGAGTAAAGGATATAAGCTATTTTTGAAAGAAGAAATACATATAACTACTAAGCCTAAGAATATTTAGTGAATAAAAAATACAAATTAAAATAAGATAACCATTCCACCCATCAAATTAGAAAAAAAATAGTGTTTGGGTAAGGTGTGGCAAAATACTTAACATTGTTGATGGAAGTATAAATTGGTTCAGTCTTTTTGGGATACAGTTCTACCCAAATGTCTCTTTTTTAGGAATTAATTCAAAGGAGAAATTATTAATTATTCACTCATTAAATAGTTGTTGAGCACCCCCTGTATGCCAGACAATGTTTGTCACCAGGTACGCATCAACAGAAAACACAGACACACTTAAAAACCTTTGCTTTCATGGGATGTGTGTTCTTGTTAGTGAGGCAAACAGCGGAAAGTGTGTTAGAATGAGGTGGGTACTGTGAGAATGGGGAAACTGGGAGGGAAGACAAGTGTTGGGGTTAAAGGTGTATGTTTGGGATCTAAAGAAAATATTGTGAGTTGATTAATCTCTTAACAAGTAGTCATAGATGTCTTATTTTCTTTACGTTTTTCAGAGTTGTTTTTACAATGAACATATAGAAATAGATAACATAAATCAACAAACATTTTTAAAATAATCTAATATTTTTGACAGTATGAGTCCCTGACACATTTAATAGAGGTTGATGTATTTTAGCAGCCTTCTAGATATTACAATGGATGAATTTTACTTTGGGAGAATAAATATAAATGAATTTATTAGCATGGGGTTTAATTTTGTAGCCTGTCACACTTGGGTAAAAATCTAGTTTATATTTATTTTTTTCAAATTTAGCTATGTTAAAACATGAATTCATTTAGAGAATTTAATGAATTTTAATCAAAATTAAATTTTGATTTTGCTCATCTGCAATTAATATTGAGAAGACTATCAATTTATCTTACTAAAATTATATTGCATAAATGTTACAATGTTATCCTTTTTATTTGCTTTTCAGCACTGAATTTCAAGAAGTAAATTTACTTGATTATTTTAAATATTTTGTATTAACTACTTCTATCAGAATAATTTTTATTGTTTCATGGTGGATTTCATTACATTTCACTTTCATTTTATAAACTATCAATGTAAGAATTTAGAGTAACTTAGAATTTTAGAATTTAATGCAGGAAAATATATTTTAGGAAAGCAGTTAAAGGATGGGAAGAAGCCAGAACCGTGCAAACCTATCCTCAAGGTGGAATTCAAAACGACTAGATCTGGGTAAGATTTTACTTCGTTGCCAATGTTCGTTGTGTATAACTGCTCAAATAGCACTGAAGGCTATTCTATCATTATTTTTGAAGGCCTACTTTAGAAAGGTCTAGCCCAGTCTTAAATTTTATGTTTTATTTCACAAAATAACTAAAATTGGTAAATTTAGGATAAGATACTTCTAAGTTCTCTCTGTATTTAGCAGTTTTGCTGTATATCCTGGAATGTTTGAATTATTTTCTTATCAAACTTCATGCATTCTGTTAGATTAGTCTTCAGTTAACATAAAGTTCATTTGCTAGTAAAAATTGTGAAGTAGCAATGAAGAAAAAGTGATTTTAAAGTTAATGTATTTATACTATATATGTTAACTATGAAATTTTACATGTATTCAGAAATTATTCTCATATTTGGCGATACCAAAAATAAGTACAGTTTAATATTAAAGGAAGTTAATTATATTTGAAGGTATTGATTGCCTTTATTAATTAGATATAAGAATTACATGGTTTTTACACTTTATATATCTTACATATATTTTAGTGTACACCAAATGTTATATTTAAGATATAATTTAGGAAACAAATTTTTAAAATTTGTAAATGTTTCTTTTTTAAATTTCACATCTCTTTAAACTCTAAAGGACTTCTTTTAGAGTTTATTTTCTAGTTTCCCAGTAAAAGTGTGTGGTTCTATTTATGATAGCCGTGTAAGAAAGTGGACTTATGTAGTGTAAGTAGTCCAGTGGGTCTCAGATTGTGCTTCCTGGGCAGCTGCATTAGCTGAGATGCGGGTCCTTGGACTCTACACCAGACCTATGGAATCAGAAGCTCTGTCTGGTGGTGGAGCCCAGCAGTCTGTGCTTTACTAGACTTACAGGATGCACATTCAAGTTTAGAGCAACTGGTATATTTTTTGAATACCAGCTTATAACCACTGGTTACTGTAACTGGCCTGCTTCTCTTTTTAATCTATTCTTCAGATCTCAGTTAACTCAACCCTGTTCTCATTTGGCAAAAGACACTAGACTGGAGAATCTTAATTAAGATTTATATTTTTCCCTCTTGATCCTCTTTAGTGTTCCTCTGGGATCCATCAGATGGACTGTGTTCAGACAGTAGGTAGAATGAGCTCCAAGAGTAATAGCTTGGAGTAATTGGTTCAATTGACTATGGATCCCTTACTGTGTGACCTTTGACAGTTACTTGACTTCTTTGTGCTTCAGTTTCCTCATTGATGACAGGAATATGATAATAGGTCAAAAGGTCAAAAGGTTGATGAATTGAGATAATTATGTATTTCACACATTTCACACAGTGCCTAGTACATAATAAACTTTCTCTAAATGCTTGTCCTTATTTTATTAGGAAACCTACTGCTAACAATTTTTTTTTTTTTACTTGCTATAGTTGTCCAATGGCAAAGGAATGTAAATAGTAAAAGCATGGCAGCAAAACAAAAAACAATGGGGGTAGGGGATGAAACAAAAAACTCAGTATTTATAATACAACATAAAATGAGTCGTCTAAACGTTTAAACTAACTGTCCTAATTATCTTTTGAATTATCTGTTCATTTTAACACAGTGATTGGTAATAAAGGCAAAAATTCAGGGAAGACTTTCCCCCCTCTTTTTGTTCCCATTTTCACTCCTATATGATGATAATATTTATGAGTTCTGGTTTTCTTACAAAATAGAAGCAATACTTTTCCTTTCATAGGCTCAGAAATGGAAAAAAGGCTCACTGTTTTGTATGCATTTGTAGATTCTGTATAATAGATCAGTAGGATTCCTTTCTTGTAGCAGTCTTCTCCAGCTTTCCATTCCCCCCCCCACCTGGAGTAGGATATTCATAAATTGAATGGGTTCTTTTTCTCACTCATTGCCCCTTTCCTTGACATAGGTCCCTAGAATTCTGATGTGTAGCCAGTATTGAGAACTAGCCCCTCCCATCTAGAGCAGGTAAATTAAACTAGACAGCTCTCACCTTCTTCCTGTCCCTAGCAAGTGTCTTGGACGAAGACCAACAGAAGATGTTCTCTTAGTTCCTGTTGACAAATCACCTAAGTTTATTAGAAGAGCCATCCTTCCCTCCTCAGATTCTTCTGCATTTTCTTCCCTTTACCTGGGCAGGATTGCCTCTCATCCTTTATAGCTCAGCATAGATGTCACTACTTTAAGGATGTCCTTTATAGCTACATTGACTGGATTGGGTGCCCCAGTAGTGTACTCTCAGAGCATGCTTTATTTTTCCTTTCTAGAACTTATACTTGTCATTAATAATGAAATTGTTTGTTTAAAGCATATCCTCAGCTCACTGAAAGTATGGAACATAACTGTCTCACTTCTAATTGTCCAGCTCCTAGCATAGTGTTACTGAATGCAGGAAGAAAATGATAGGCTAGTGTGGAGAAAAACATAGCCATAAAGAATTAGCTGTTACCTGGTAATGATGAAAGCATAGTGGAACTGTGAGGCACAGGTCAGCTCTGACCAGAAAATGGAATCAAGATGTGTAACTTTCATTTTCTAATAAAATAAAGTGTATATTATGCCAGGAGAGATCAGACATAGGGATCAGTGGCAATATCATTAATATAGCTTTTTAATAGCACTGTTATTAAAGATAATGGCAGTATTCTTTAAATGCCTGTTCCTTTAAAAAAAGTCAGAATGTGAATGTTAAGTCAGTTCTGTTGAAGTGTTGCCTTGAAAAATGAATGTGACTCAGGTGTCAAGTCCTGCAGGGAATGTTGCTGTGCAAAGTGATTAAGAGAGTGAGCTTTGCAGCCGGACCACCTGGGTCTGAATCCTGCCTCAGCTCTTTTACTCATTGTGCAATATTGGGCAAATTGACTGGGCTTTCTGTGCCTGTTTCTTCTTCTGTAAGATGAGAACAATAGTTTCTACCTCACAGAGTTGTTACGATTAAACAAAGTTTTATAAACCACTTGGAACATATTACTTAAATCAGCTGTCTCAACATATTAGTTGCAAAATAGCATTTGATAACCTCTAACAAACCTCTAAAAGGTAGTTATTCTCTGATTTTTGCATCCAAAAGCAGGTCTGTGAATGGCAAGGTTGACCAGACTTTATAATAGTTAAAGAACCTTGCTGATATTCTTCCCTAGATTGAGAAATACTGTGATTTAGGGCAGTGATTTTGTTTTTGTTTTTGTTTTTTTAGACATCAGGTAGTGGTGATCTGTTAGTGCACTGTGAAAATAATTTTGTTGGTTGTGACCCCTGATTTTTAACTTATAGATTACAATAGGAAATAGCAGAGTGCACTGTACATTTTAAGGGTAAGTATTGGTTCATGAAACTTTTGTTTAGTTGTATACATGTATGTATCTGTATATTGTAATATCAAGTAAAATGCATTGCTTACAGTGAGTCATAATCATAATATTCAAAAGCCCCTGATTAGTAGAAATAACTCAGGTTTTTGATTGTCAGACTTGGGTTCAAATGCCAGTTCTTCCACTTTTGTATTATCTTCAGCAAGTTGCTTGACCTCATTGACCCTCTCTCCTTACTTCAATGAAATAAGAACAGTAATTCCAGCTTCATACTATTGTTGTGAAGAACTAAAAGAAATATAATGTGTTTGGTACATTGTAGGTATTTGATTAAATTCTAGTTCCTTTTCTCCTCTACTTCTGTGCTTTCTTTTCACTAGTAGACTACACAAGAAGTTGTGGGCAGGGCCAGATTTTCTACAGGATGCAACTCTGGATGGGTTCAAGTTTTCAGATAGGTGCGCCATTGACCTCCTTGCAGTTCTGCACTACAGATCATTAGAAGAGTTCGTTTCTCTCAATAAATGGACCACCATTAAAGAATCAGTAGTTTGAAGGGAAGCATCTCTGTTAGGGAGCCTAAAAGTATGAGTTATAATAATTTGGTTTGGTGATTTAGTTACTTTAGAGAGTCATGACTAAGAGATTATCTCTTTTTATCATAACACCTACTATGGCAAAACTTTTCTGTATGGAGCCAGAGAGTAAATATTTTAGGCTTTCCAGGCCATTTGGGTCTCTGTTGCAACTATTCAACTCTGCTGTTGTAGCCCAATAGCAGCCATAGACAATTCGTAAATGAAGGAATGCAACTGTGTTCCAATAAAACTTTATTATAGACACTGAAATTTGAATTTCATAGAGTTTTCATGTGCCATGAAATACTATTCTTTTGTGTATTTTTTCAACTATTTACAAATCTAGAAAGCTCCCTGGCTGGCGTGGCTCAGTGGATTCAGTGCTGGCCTATGAACCAAAGGGTCACCAGTTAGTTTCCCAGCCTCTAGGGCACATGCCTGGGTTGCAGGGCCATGTCCCCAGTAAGGAGCATGTGAGAGGCAACCACACACTGATGTTTCTCTCTCTCTCTTTCTCCCTTCCTTCCCCTTTCTAAAAATAAATAAATCTTTTTTTAAGAGTTCTTTCTTTTAAAAAAATCTAGAAAGCATTTTTAGTTTGCAGCACATGCAGAAACAGGGAGTCTACCATACCTTGATATGCACACACAATATAAGTATTTAACTTTATCTTTAAGGAAAATTTTTGGGTTTTTGTATTTATTTCCTCTACCCTCTCTGGTGCCAGAGTGTATTTTCAAGTGGTTTAGAATATAAGGTGATTTCTTAAGTTTTAATTTTACATGTTAACTAAAAGCTTAGGTGGATTACCTATATAAGAATATGAAGCCCTGACTAGTGTGGCTCAGTTGGTTGGGCATCCTCCTGCAAAACCAAAGATCACCTGTTCCATTCCTGGTCAGGTCAGGGGTCAGAGCACAAGCCTGTGGGTGTGTAGAAGAGGCAACTGATCGATATTTCTCTCACATATTGCTGTTTCTCTCCCTCTCTTCCTCCCTCCCTCCCTTCCCCTCTCTAAAAATAAAATCTTAAAAAAAAAACATGAATAAACACAGACTGTAATAAAAGCACAGGATACATTTGTGATATTCTGGTTCTGAAAATATCTAGGTCTGTTTTAATATCACCTGCAAACTTGTTACCCCTGAGTTTTCTTTACTGTTCCTGGGTCCTGGTTTCCAATGAAAGAATCCTAACTTTCTGAGGCCGAAGCAGCCTTCTGCACAAAGATTGTTTTTGCCCCAGGACACATGCTCACTATAGTAGTTTTTTTTTCTTTGCTGTAAATTGTTCTTTAATAGCATCTGTTTAACATGCTGTATTTACAGTGTTCTAAGAGCTGTATGCCTATTAATTTACTTAATCTTAGCAACAATCCTATGAGGCAAGTACTAATATCTCTGCCTTAACAGTTGAGAGCATTGAAGCAGAGAGGTTGAGTAACTTGCCCAAGGTCTTACAGCTTATGAACTGAAGAGCCCAGGTTTAATTAAGTCTGTGCCTTTAACCACGCTACACGTCCTTTTTAATGAAACCTACTCTCTGTTCACATTAACCACCAGTCCCCAAGATCATACTTGTACCCGCAGATCCCTCATCAACAATTGCTTTGCTAAATTACCTGCTAAAAAACTGCAGGTGAAGAAACTTTTCTCCAGTTCATTCAGATATGTTGACCACTGAGAACAGTGTTTTGGACTTGCAGGTTTAGTAACAGTCTTTACATTAGCAAGTGTTTGTTTAGTCCTCCTTTTACCATGCATGGAATCTCCGCCCACCTTTGTTCTCTCGCCACCAGTGTGTTAAAGTCAGCAAATATTTCATCTTTATTTTCTCTCTTTCATCCCAATTCTTGCTAAGCCATGGCAACAAGAAGAGAAACTCATTTAGACAGCATGCCTGCTTTCAGAAACAAAAGCAGTTTCCTTTTGTATCATCTAAGCAATTCTTGTATCCTTTCTTGACACAAAAATAGTATCTTATGTCTTGAACTCAAGACACTACTTAGATGGCTTGTTTCCCAAACAAACACCAAGAAGAAAAAATATTAGTAGGGGAAGTGAACATCCGTTATTTGCTTACTGTATGCCAGGCATTCTGCTATGCAATTGGAGTGCATTGTCTTTCCTAATTCTCATGACAGCACTGTAGAATGGGTACTTTTATTGTTTTCATATAGATACTGAGTTATAGAGAGCTTAAGTTAAATTATCTTGCCCTAAGAAGTCACAGAGCTGGAATTTGAGCCCAGGTTGTCTCTAGAGCTGGAGTTCTTAATTGGTACCCTGAACATTTTCACAGATAGTGTGGGCTAGGATAGAATCATCCTAACAATTCACAAGTTACTCAGTTTGCTGAGTACAGGAGTACCTTTAAAATTTCCTAGTTTATCTGATCTTGAAGTTAACATTAATTAAATCATACTCAATACAAGTAATCCCACAAATGTGAACTGAGAGATCTATCTATCTATGCCTTTAACAGGCTGGATAACTTAATGTAAGTGACCCTCGCTACTAAGAGGACTCGAGAACTTCATAGAGCACTTCTAAGCTACAAATTTAATTATAAATTGATGAAGTCTAGATTACATTTTACGGTATCTCATTGGGTCATGGTACTTGATCTTAACACTTGTTTAGGAAAAAATCCACAAGATTTATATTTAATTGACCCAGTGGGCGAAGACCTCTTTGAGTTTTTAGACTCTTAAAATTTCAAATGCCTCATCAGGTAACCTTCGCTGTTTTCATGTTAATATTACTGTGGTAATCAGAAATTATCAGTAGCTTTAGAGACATACTTAAGACCCTTCCAGATTTATCTTATCTTCAGTCTCTCAAAAACAGAACATTTTCTCCCAGTTTTATTCTTCAAACCTGATACTTAATTAGTTAGTGTAAGTTATAATTCACTTTCTTAATTTTAAGATAACTTGACTTCAAATTGTCATATATTTATGATATGATTCACATAACTAGAAAACTAAGGCTACTAGACCGAAAGCTGTCTTCTGACATGAGAATACCTCATTTGGTGCCTGAGTATGTAGTATTTATTGAGTTTAGTCCAGGGCTGCCTCTCAGCTTAAAGTGCCAAGATCACTCTATTTTTTAAGCTGTTCCCTATGTTAGTTTTTAATTCATTACTGCCAATTAAAACTGATATCACATATTTAATTAAGTCTACTGATATAAAAATCTATTTTGAAATCTTTGGCAAGTTTCACTTGTTAACTGTGTTTGAAAGTAAATGTCTGTTGAGCCCACATAACGCGTTCAGCCCTTGGTGATCGCTAAAATGGAGGTGATGTTGCCTGAGTGTAAGAAAAATGAGCACGTACACAGTGGTTTCTTGGTAGTTCAGAGCCCTGTTGAGCCAAGGCTCCCAGCACTGGCATTTCATCCTGAAATATGCCAAAACAAAAGAGGTAGAAAGGAGGACAAGTAGATTCTGACCGGGGGGCAGGGGAGGAAACAAAGAGCATCATGTCCTTGAAGAGTTTATAGAGAGTAAGTTAAACACTGCTATAGAAAGATTGATTGGGATGATAACAGAAGGAAGAATAGGAGGTATACAGGATCTCTCTCTGGGAAAAGTCCAGCCATTGTTAATATATATAATGAGAACAGTTTTTCCCACATTGATGTAACCTGGCAGCCAAGGAGAGTGGACTAGAATGCACATGTGAACAATGATGACTTCACTGTACTAGTCAGTGGGAGCAGAAGATGCTATTGAGTGAGCATGTGTATTGTGTGACTATTGCATTCAAAATGACTGAATGAATAAAGCAAGCTGAATCTGCATCAGATTTTGCATTAGGCTTCAATATTTCTCCCTAGAAACTATTTAGATGATTCAGAAGGCTGCAGCTGTGGGCAACTGGTGATTGGCAGCTTCATCATGACAGTGTGCCCTTTCATGCATCATGTCTCTTGCAGAACTTTTTGGCAAAACATCAAATCACTATGGTGACTCAGCCCCACTACAGCCCAGATTTGGCACCCTGTGACTTCTAGCTTTTCCCAAGACTAAAATCACCTTTGACAGGGAAGAGATTTCAGACTGTCGATGAGATTCAGGAAAATAAGACAGGGCAGCTGACGGTGATTGGCAGAACTGTGTGAGGTCCCAAGGTGCCTACTTGGAAGGGGACTGAGGTGTCATTGTCCCATGTACAATGTTTTGTGTATCTTGTATCTTCTTCAATAAATGTCTGTTTTTCGTATTACATGGCTGGATACCTTCTGGACAGACCAGACCTTGTATATTGTAGGAAGGATATTTTTTTTTTTAAGATTTTGTTTGTTTTTTAGAGAGAATAAGGGAGGGATAAAGATAGGGATTAAAAACACTGATGTGTGAGATAACATTGATTGGTTGCCTCACACACACCCAACTGGGGGACCTGACTTCCAACTCAGGCATGTGCCCTGACTGGGAATCGAACCAGCAACCTTGTGGGCTGGTGCTCAACCCATTGAGCCACACCAGTGAGGGAGAATTAATTTTTAAGAGTACTTCATTAGCATCATTTCAAACACGATCCAGCATATAGGGGCATTAAAAGAAAGGAATAGAAAATACCTGTTTGGAACATGTATTCAATGAATTCAGCATTAGCAATAAGTAGCAATTATGTCTCACAGGAAGAGTAAGGCAGATTTTCATTTTTACTTTAAATTAAGGAAGACCTCCATAGGACTAATGGTAGAAAAGACAGAGGTATTGGTGTCGGAGACACTAAGAATGAAAAGGGAACAATTTTCTAAGAAAGTTTTTGTTTTCACATGAATTTATTATGATACAGGAGATAACTTTATTTTTTAAACACTGAAGTCATTGTCATGTGATTATATGATCCAGATACATTCTTCTGAAAACCTTTTTTTGGCCACAGAACCAAAAGTGCTAGGATTAAGATTAAGTGTTGGGTCCTGAAATGAAACACTGAAGTAGGTGAAGTAGATGAGAAGAAGAAAAAATGTAGTGGAGGGGAGCTTGCTGCCTGAAGGGTGGAGGGGGGGAATTTAAATGTTGATGTTGAGACTCCTTGGGCCCTGCTGCAAAGAGCAGCACGTAGTATAAGCGCCTGTCGAATAACTTGCTTTATATAGTTATTCCTGAGTGGCCTAGGAAGCAGAAAATTCTCCAGCATAAAGTACATATTAGCAGTGCTTGTGTAATGACAGGTATGGAAATGTCATTAGAAATTAGCAAAGTACTTTCATAGAATTTCAGAGGAAAATTGTTTTCTTCAAAAAACATATAATTCATCCACAATTACTGCATTAATCTCATTTTTACCACCATTAATACCTTATTCTCTGAGTTGTTTTTGAAGTATCTAGGTTTGTAAAGAAGTTATATCATTTATTAAAATCCTCACAGGAGAAGCAGATTACCTGCAATTCCACCATTCTTAAACATTTGTGTTTTTTTTTGTTTGTTTTTTTAATTATATTTTATTGATTATGCTATTACAGTTGTCCCATTTTCCCCCTTCATTCCCCTCCACCATGCACACCCCCTTCTACCCACATTCCCCCCTTTAGTTCATGTCCATGTGTCATAAGTTCTTTAGCTTCTACATTTCCTACACTATTCTTGCCCTCTCCCTGTCTATTTTCTACCCACCGTCTGTGCTACTTGTTCTATGTACCTTGTCCCCCTCTCTCCTCTTCCCACTCCCCTATTGCTAACCCTCCATGTGATCTCCATTTCTGTGTTTCTGCTCCTGTTGTAGTGGTTTGCTTAGTTGGCTTTTGTTTTAGGTCTGGTTGTTAATACTTGTGAGTTTGCTGTCTTTTTACTGTTCATATTTTTTATCTTCTTTTTCTTAGATA